>JANSVA010421966.1:0-20630 GCA_025504915.1 Erythroxylum reticulatum | reverse complement strand
AATCTAAGCACACCTTGGGAACGTGATACTCTTAGAAACAATTCATCCTTTGCTTCATAGTTCACATCTCTATAGTGTCAGTACACTTAACTCTAATGTCTATCTCACTGTATTCCATACCTTTGATGTTGATCCACCTAATTTATTCATTTTTCTTGAGTCACTTAATTCCCAGTACAGATCAATTTCACTTAGTAGTAACATCTCCAATCAATTATGGCCTTCAACTGTCTTTAGACCTATTCATTCAAATAAAGAGACGGATGACTCTTTTTTTCGTATAATGCCGCACGGTATTTAATGTTATCACTATGATAATAATTGTAATGCTTAAAGTCAAATAGAACTATACATTGGTCTCATGTTCCTATGAACTCCAAAATATAAGCTTTAAGCATATCTTCAACAGTTAAGAGCGTCAGTAAATTCAAACATTCAGTTACTTAAGTCCACATTCTCAACCACTAAATGTTGTTTCGGTGCATTCCTACTACGATGTATAGCTTAAGTTGTTATTTGTGCTTTCTCTAGTAATTTCTTTACTTAATCTTCTTTATTGGGTATACGTACTTCTCATTTTGGTCACAAAGCATCATTTTCCAATTTAAACTCAAAATTCAGATCTGTTTTCAATTCCTTAATAAGATTCTAAATTTTTGAATTCAAAATTAGGTTTTGTTAATCCTTTCATGTGAAACTGATCTTCAATTCCATAGGAAATAATACTTTCATTTGCCCAAAATTTAACTCCACATTCTATGCTCCTTTTTGCACTAGATCTGATCACCTCAATATCTGAATTCATGCTTCACTGCTATTGGGATATGTATATTTATATATATATCCTAGATGTTTCTATACATATAATGTCTTTAACTTTCAAGAAATCACTATTGTAGCAAGTTTCAATTCATGTATCAAATAATTAACCCACGAGGTTTTAGTTGTCTCCATGTATATGGAATCACTTTATTATGCTGCATTAGAGTTTATCCTAATCTCTTACATAACATCATTGTATACTATAAAATCTCCAAATCTAGACGATATAATTAATATCAGTATAATTCCTCAAAATTCTCTTTACTTTCATTACTCATACGATTTACATGTTTTTCCTAAAGTATTCAACTATTCTTCTCAACTTTTTGAATACATTTAATATATAGTCAAACTTTTCTTGGATCTCTTTAATCTTTAATACCATAATACTGTTGGGGTGATTGTTAACTCGAACAAATATTTCCAAAGCTCCATGTGCCCATGATTAGTTCTCGTAATTCTTTAAATAGCTAATTCCTCAATAAGGTAACATTATCTCCTGTTATTTTCAATTTCTTATTTGACTTACCTTTCTTACATGATTTTCTCCATTCTTTAGATCTCCTCACATTTCACATTGACTTATTCTAATGTTTGCTCATTCATACTAGTTTCTCCACACATTTCAATTTATTTGCAAACTTAACTTCCTATGTTAGTAAAATATAATATGGATCTAAGTTCTCCTCACATTAGCAATAGTGTTACCTTAATTTCCAAAAATCCACTCACATAGTTGGATACATTGCATCAACCATAATGCATACACTTTTAGTAGTATATTCTACATTTTATGCTTGTGCCTCTATCAGGAATAGGACTCCAACACTCACTTTGAAATCATTACATATTCATTCCTGATTTTTTCTTTTGTTGATCATTCTTAATATAAACTATTTGATCTGCTTAACCTAATTCAGTGAAATTCTTCTTCGAAAGAAGATTTCTTGTTACTATCATCTATACTATTCATGTAATCCTTATCAATCAACTATCTTTATCATTGCTTATCAATAATTCTTAGTGCATCAAGAAGATCAATTTCTATCATTTATTACATGGTCATAGTGTTCTAGTTACCAAAACCTGATGAAGTAGTAAACATGGTTATTGTCACATATGCTTAGGTGAGTATCATCAAAGTCATCCCATTTTGTCCACATATTTATCTCTAACAATTCACCAATTTATATCTTACACAAATGATGCTTTGATCTCCATTGATCCTAGAAAATATTTCTCTCTTTATCCTCGCCCATGATCGGCGTATCCTCACATTAACACATACTAACATCAATTCTACTCCAATTTTCTAGAATTTACCTATTCAAGTATTACATTATGTCATAACGATTCAACTACCATATTGGGTGCATTAACTCTTCTCATTTGATTCATCGTCTTTTTCTCTATCTCATTTATATCTCATCTTCCTATTGTTATTTATTTCATCTTCCATACTTATATTCTCAATCAATTCAAAATTATAGACGTATAAACATCATGAAATTATGATCTCAATTCCATTAATATATTCTTATGGTGGATCGTAACTCTTGTCACATTAATCAAACAACCACTTGGGTTCCAATTTCATCTTTTTAAGATCATAACAATTTCTATTTTCATTAGATTCTACTTGTAAACTTTAATCTCATCATTCCTACTTGTGTCCCTATTTTCCTTAAACAATCCATGATAATACATTTACATCTTTATCACATTCAGGGATATAAACCACAGTACAATATTGACGTCATATTCAATTCAACTAACACAAATGCGTTGACTCATTATCTGTCATATTTAATCATGTAATATTTCTCATTTCTAAATATCCACAACTCTCAATTTTCTCAAAATTTGAAAAGGCATCATTCTTCTCACTAATTTTATTAGTTCAAACTCTTAATAAATGCCCACGCGTGTTATTGGCCCTCCAATTTTTTCTTTAATGAAGCATGATTTAAATAAATTATAAGGTTTTAATGGATTAATTTTGGGAGTTAATTATTATCTCCATGCTAGTAGGATTTATTTCATTGGTCAGTTGAATTAAGGATTTAGTTAAGGAGTTAGAAGGTAGTAGATGAAACAAGGAAGGGTAAACTTGGAAAGACAAAATTTTGTCTAAGAAGAAAAGAAAAAGAAAGAAAGAGAGGAGAGAAAAGAGGTGTGCATGGGGAGCTAAGGAAGAGGGAAAAAAACGTGAAAGGAAGAAGAAGGAAAAGGATTTGCTAAGGTAATCGTCTCTTCTTCTTGCTTTGTTAGAAAAGGGATTAGAGCAATGGATTTGTGTGGGGTTTGTGTTGGAAGAAAGGAAAAACTAGAGAATCATTTTTTTTTTATTTTTATGGATTTCTAAGCTAGGGTTTTATGGTGATTGAAGAAACTTTGGATAAACAAGTAAGTATAAGCATCATTGTTCTTGATTTGATGAATGAAGCATGTTTTGGTGATAGTTAGAAGTAAAATGGGGTTGAATAAAGAATCTAGAAAAATTTGAAAGAAAAGTTACGTTTCTGTGAAAGCTTACTGCAGCGAAGTCCCTGTGGTTTGCCTCGGCCAACCTATAGGAAATCAAAGTTCGCTGCAGCGAAGTTTTTCTCTGCACAGAGCATGCTTCAGTATTTTAGGTATAACATTTTGTGTAGTTGTCCAAATAGAATGATTTTTATTTGGTATAAACTAGAGACATGGGGATACAATTTCTCTGATGAAATCTAGTTCTAATTCATTCTCTAAGAATTTTAATTTGTGGGTGCAAGTTGAGTATAGAATAGGCCAACAATGTTTGGGTTATAACTTTTTGATTTCTGAACCAAATTGAATAATTTTGGTGTCATTATCAAATTTCAGAATGATCATAGAAATTTGACCCAAAGGTTTGGATTTATAGAAGGGTTTTGGTTCATGAAGCTTAGAAAATGCATGGGTTTAAGTACTCTAAAATCATTTTAGTGAAAGTATATTCTTAGGGTTCTCAAATTAGAATTCCTATTGAATTGAGATTTTGTAATTATTAAAGCAAATCTAGGAAGGCAAGAGAAGCAAAGGGAGAGGTCTCTTTGAGCAAGTTTATAAGCAAGGATTTTAAATTGAGTTTCATTTTTATAATAGAGTTACTGAGCCATGAATGTTTTCTTTTAAATCAAGAGAATAAAATGATATCAAATTTGCTTCATAATTGTTGCATTATTTCTTTTGAATAACTTAAGAAATTGTTATATGTTTAGTATATGAGCTTGGTTGATGGAAATGTATGTAAAATATTTCATATTCATCAACAATTGTGTTTTTGAAATATGCCTTTATGGCAAAATGTTAAGAAAATCATGTTTTCGAAAAAGTGCCATTTTGGGCAATATGTTTTCAAGTCATGAAATACATATTATGTGGGTTTGTGGTCGTCCCCTAAGTTAAGTCAAGTGCACTTTGATAAAAGGCTTCTCCCGCCTGCCCGCTAGTGGCATGGAGCTCCTTCATAGACTCCCATAAGTTCACAACTATGCAAGAACATTATTTGAGATTGTGATAGTATGTTCTGTTCACAGTTACACAGGATGATTATGTGAAAATGTGTAGTACGTTCTGTTTTTGGATCTATCCAAACCATTATGATATGCTTATGTGATTATATTATGTCAACAAGTTAATGCATACATGATTTGTGTTATTGTAAATTGGTTAAGAATTTGAGAACTATGCATTTTATGATTTAATAAGAATTTTTCCATAACAAATAAATATTTCAATGGTTTTTGCTTATTTCTCAGTTATAAACTTGTTACCTACAAGCTTTCAAGCTCACCCCCCATTCCTCCCCATCCATAGGTGATGAGCAAGAGATCGAGTGATCAAGAGCATAAAGGCATTTGGCGACTAGAAGATAGTTAGCTTTTGTACTAAGATAGTTTCATTTTTGAGTAGCTTTAGTAATATATCAAACATGAGCATCCATGTGTATTTTATATTAAGCGAATGATGTCATGTTGATATTTGATTAAAGTTTTGTAAAACTCTTTACTTTTGAGGTTAATGAAATATGAATTTGCGTATGGATGAGATTGAGTTGAAATTAGATATACTTAAGAAGTTATCATTTTGAGATTGATCATTTTGATTATGGATTGTTGTAAAATATAAGTGAGATGTGTTATGGTAAAGAAAGATAGGAAATTGTGATGATGAGAATTAGTTGTAAGTAATAGATCGAATGAGTAAAGATTAGAGAGTTTTATGAAATAATGTTGGTAGTAGAATTGTTATGAAATGATGTTGCACTAGAGGAAGTGAATTTGGGACAATTTAGAGTGAAAGTACGTTTGGATAGATGTAAAAACCTTTGGAAATGCTCTTGAGTGTGTTTTGACAATCTCGAGACTTCGTCACAGTGAAGCCAAAGTTCATCGCAACTAACTTGTCCTGAAGGATCATTGGAAATTATGTCCGTATTTTCGTTGCGACAAAGTAAGTTCTCCCAATGGTTCGTCGCGGTGAACATTTCGTTGCCGCGATGAAGTCCACCACTGCAGACGCTGTGATTTTCATTGGAATAACCCTACAGGGGAACTAAGCTCATGCTTTATGAGTTCCAAATCCAACAGTTATGGTAACAAAGCATGAAGATGAAACCGTTGAGGGTTAAGGAGATTTCATTGGAATATGCTCACATTTTATGACTCTGAAGTTGGGCTCCGAAAATGGAGTCCAACATGTTGTGGTATCAGAGCACCCAAGTTTAGTATCTTAAATGGGCATTTCATGATATGAGAAAATGAAAGTTTGTGGATATTTAAAAATAAGAGATATTAAGTAGTTCGATATTTTAAGCACAGATTTAGCACTTGTGGTTATGTCAGTGAATTTGGTGACAGAATTTTGTTGTGGATATGTACTTAAATTGATAAGGATGTGAAATTAGATTCATGAATTAACTGAGAATAAATAGAGACGTAGGCAGAAATGACAAGATTTAAGGTGTTTTATGCAAGGTGGAATTTAAAGGTTGAACTTGGAATTTAGAATGATTATTTAATTACTGTGATAAGGGTTATAATATGATATAAGATTGTGTTAGTGAATATGAGATCAGAATTTCAAGATGGCTATGTGTCTATAATTCTAAATTGATTAAGAAAGTACGTGGGGAAAATGAAACAAACGATAGTGATATATGTAGAAGTTCTTATGGTTCTGATAATGTGATTATATTGGTGAATAATGTGATTGAGTACATGAGATCTATATTTGAATATAGTATAGGAAGTAATCTACTATCCTCATAGATAAAATCATGAGATGAATCAAAGTAACACGATGCAAGTATGGTATAGGTGATTTTGTTAAAAAGGTGTCTACTATAGAGGAGTAAATTTTTTTTGAATAGTCGTAGAATATTTAGAGGCTATTCAGAATCAATTATCATTGACGTATCATTAGCATAAGATATACATTACTGAATTGATGGAGATAAATCTTTGGGGAAAGTGGAGTGACTTTGATGATATAGACCTAAGCATATGTAACAGTAATTATGTTTGCTACTTCATTGAGTTATGGTAATTAGAACATTATAACCTTGTAAGAAAGATAGAAATTGGTCTTCTTGAGGTGCTAAGAATGACTGATAATGCAATGATGATAACAATTAATTGATAAACATTGTATGAACAATATAGATGATAGTAGCAAGAAATATTCTTTTGAAAAAGAAGTTCATTAAATTAGGTTAAGCAGATTAGATAGTTTATATTAAGGATGGTTAATGAAAGAACAAATCAGAAATGGGTATGTAATGATTCAAAAGTAAAAATTGGAGTCATATCCCTAGCAGAGACTCAAGGATAAGAGGTGGAATATACTATTGAGAATGTATGTATTTTTGTTGTTGTAAAGTATCCAATTATGTAAGTGGATTCCTAAATTTAAGGAGACATTAATTGCTAATATAAGGAGTATATAGGTCCATGTTATATTATGTGTAAATATGTTCGGGAGATACAAGTTTGACCTAATGAATGTGTTACAAACACAGGAAGTTAAGATTAAACATAAATTGAAATGTGTGGATAAATTAGTATGAATGAGCAAATAGTAGAATAAGTCAATGTGAAATCAGAGGAAATCGAATGAATTGAGAAAGTCACTCATCAAAGGAAGTCAATTGAGAAACTGAGAATAACAAGAGATAATATTTCCTCATTAAGGAATTAGTTACTTAAGGAATTACGAGAACTAATCAAGGGAACAAAGAGTTTGATAATAATTGTTTGAGATAACAATTGCCCCAACAGTACTATGGGATTGAAGATTAAAGTGATCCAAGAAAAATTTGATGATATACTAAATGTATTTGAAATTGAGAAGAATAGTTTGAATACTTCAGGAAAAACGTGTAAATCGTATGAGTAATGAAGGTAAAGATAATTTTGAGGAATTATAACACCTATATTAATTATATCGTCTAGATTTGGAGATTTTATGGTGTACAATCATATTGTATAAGAGATTAGGATCAAATCCAAAGCAGAATGATAAAGTGATTTCATATGCATGGAGATAATTGAAACCTTACGGGTTGATTATTTGATACATGAATTAAAACTTGATACAATAGTGATTACTTGAAAGTTTGGTGACATTATAAGTATATGAACATTTTGAAATATAAATATAATTTAATTTTGAGGTAAATATTGAGTTGAAAGAATGGAAAACAAGACTGAGACAATCGACAGACGTACTGAAAGATTTTGATTGTACAAATGAGTACTATACTGGTAAAGCTAGTATTGTAATCAGATGCATTGAACAAAAAATTCAATAGTAATGTATCACAAATTTGGATATTGAGGTTATTAAATCTAGTGCAATAAAGAGTGTAGAATGGAGTTGAATTTGAGGCAAAATGAAGCATTATTAGCTGCAATGAAAATTAAGATCAGTTTTATATGAACAAAGCCTAAATTGATGATTCAGAAATTGTGAATCTTACTAAGAAATTGGAAATGAATACCAATTTTGAGTTCGAATAGGAAGAATGATACTTTGTGATTGAAATAAGAAGTATGTGTACTGATAAACATGATTGAGCAAAGAGATTGTTAGATAAGCATAAATATCCACCTATGATATACATCCTAGTAGGAATACGTCGAGATAACGTTTAATGGCTAAAGAAGTAGAAGCTAATGACCACACTTGTGGGTTGCCAACAGTCTTGAATGTTGTAGATACTTAAAGCTTATATTTTGGAGTTCATAGGAATATGAGAGCAATATACCGCTTTGATTGACTTTAAGCATAACAATCATTATTGTAGTGATGTCATTAGATTATTGTATGGGGAATTTTACAACAAAAGGAGACATTTGCCTTTACATTTAAAATGAATAAGGCTAAAATGATTGAAGACCAAGATTGATTCAAAGGATATTGTTGAGGAGTGAATGAATCTATAATAGAAATTAAGTGATTTAAAAAAAAGGACAAAGTAGTAGGTGGATCAACACTGAAAGTATGGAGTGAAGTGAGATGGACATAAGAGTTAAGTGTATTAATACTACAGTGGTGTGAATTATTAAGTGAAATATAAATTGTCTCTAAGAGTATCACCTTGCCAAGGTGTGCTTACATTAAGTACAAGGTGTGCTTAGGTTAGGAAAAAGGATTAGCTAAGCCCGACATGAATTGGTCTATATGAAATTATTATGAGTCAGTGTTATTGATAAAAGATGTCTTGGATTTATAATGTGATATATGTGAGTATGTTAAAGAATATTGATATGATAAGACATTGGTGTTCTTGACATAGGAAGTGAAAAAAATTATGAGTAATCTGAAACATAATGAGGAACTAGTTAAGAAAGTGAATGACCAAATGAGGGATTGAAAGACTGAGTGAGTCTATTGACTAGGGTCATTTGAAAGAAATTATTCGAGGGATGAAGTTAAATGGGAAAAGGAGGAACATCTGGCCTTTCTGAACAATTAGATAAGAATTTTGAGGACAAAATTCTTTTAAGAGGGGGAGAAATGTTAGCCCCTGAATTTTTTTCTTAAATTAAGCATGATTTAAATGAATTATGAGGTTTTGATGGATTAATTTTGGGATTTAATAATTATGTTTATACTAGTAGGATTTATTTCATTGGTTAATTGAATTAAGGATTTAGTTAAGGAGTTAGAAGGTATTAGATGAAATAAGGAAGGGTAAACTTGGAAAGGTAAAAGTTTGTCTTAAATTAATAAGAAAAAAAGAGAGAAAGAAAGAGGCAGGAGAAGAGAAGTGTGCGTGGAGAGCTAAGGAAGATGGAATAAAACGTGAAAAGAAGAAGAAGGAAGAGGATTTGCTAAAGTAATCATATCTCCTTCTTGCTTTGTTAGAAAAGGGATTAGAAAAATGGATTTGTGTAGGGTTTGTGTTGGAAGAAAGGAATAACTAAAGAATCATTTTTGATTTTTATGGATTTCTAAGCTAGGTTTTTATGGTGATTGAAGAAGCTATAGATAAGCAAGTAAGTATAAGTATCATTGTTGTTGATTTGATGAATGCAGCATGTTTTGGTGATAATTAGAAGTAAAATGGGGTTGAATAGAGTAAGAATCTGGAAAAATTTAGGAGAAGAGTCACGTTTCTGCTAAAGTTCACTGAGGACAACTTTTTGGTTTGCCGCGGCAAAGTCCTCATAGTTCGCTGCGGCCAACTTGCAAGAAATCAAAGTTTGTCGCGGTCAACTTTTTTGTTCGTTGCGGCAAAGTTTTTCTCTACATAGATTATGCTTCAGTGTTTTAGGAATAAAGTTTTGTGTAATTGTCCAAATGGATTGATTTTTTATTTCATGTAAACTAAAGACATAGGGATACAATTTCTCTGATAAAATCGAGTTTTAATTCAGTCTCTAAGAATTTCAAGTTTTGGATGGAAGTTCAGTATAGAATATTGTTTTAACATAAGAGCAGTCCAAAAATGATTGGGTTATAACTTTCCAATTTATGAACCAAATTGAATGATTTTGCTGTCAATGGAAAATTAAGAAAATGGGGAACATTTTTATAGAATAAAGTGTTATCAAATTTCATCATTTACTTGATCGGAATTATCATGAAAAATTGACCCAAAGGTTTGGATTTATAGAAGGGTTTTGGTTCATGAAACTTAGGAAATGCATGGGTTTAAGTACTCTAAAATCATTTTAGTGAAAGTATTTTCTTAGGGTTCTCAAATTAGAATCCCTATTGAATTGGGATTTTGTTATTGTTAAAGGAAATCAAGGAAGGCAAGAGGAGCAAGGGGAGAGGTCTCTTTGAGCAATTTTATAAGCAAGGATTTCAAGATAGGTTTCATGTTTATAATAAAGTTACTGAGCCATGAATGTTTTCTTTTAAAGCAAGATAACAAAATGATATCAAATTTTCTTCATAAGTATTGCATTATTTCTTTTGAATAACTTGAGAAATTGTTATATGTTTGGTATATGAACTTGGTTCATGGAAATGCATGTGAAATATTTCATGTTCATAAACAATTGTGTTTCTGAAATATGCCTTTGTGGCAAAATGTTAAGAAAATCATGTTTTCGAAAAAGTGCAATTTTGGGCAATCTATTTTCAAGTCATGAAATACATGTTATGTGGGTTTATGGTGGTCTCCTAAGTTAAGTCAAGTGCACTTTGACAAAAGACTTCTCTCGCCTACCTGTTAGTGGCATGGAGCTCCTTCATGAACTCCCATAAGTTCAAGGCTACGCAAGACCATTATATGAGATTGCGATAATACGTTTTGTTCATAGCTACACAAGACCATTATGTGGAAATATATAGTATGTTCTATTTTTGGATCCACCCAATCCATTATGATGTGCTTATGTACCTTATGTTATGTCAACAAGTTGATGCATACATGATTTGTGTTATTGTGAATTGGTTAAGAATTTGAGAACTATGCATTTTATGATTCAATAAGAAATTTTCCATGACAAATAGATATTTCAATGATTTTTGCTTGTTTCTCCATTATAAACTTGTTGCCCACGAGCTTTCAAGCTCACCCCCCATTCCTCTCTATCCTCAGGTGAAGAGCAAGAGATCTAGTGATCAAGAGCATAAAGGCATTTGGCAACTACAAGATAGTTAGCTTTTGTACTAAGTTAGTTTGATTTTTGAGTAGCTTTAGTAATATATCAAACATGAGCATCCAAGTGCACTTTGTATTAAGCGAATGATGCCATGTTGATATATGATTAAAGTTTTGTAAAACTCTTTACTTTTGAGGTTAATGAAATATGAATTTGCGTATGGATAAGGTTGAGTTTAATACTTGAGGAAGTTATCTCAAGTTATCGTTTTGAGATTGATCATTTTGATTATGAATTTTTGTAACATATAAGTGAGATGTGTCATGGTAAAAAAAGATAGGAAATTGTGATGCTGAGAATTAGTTGTAAGTAATGGATCGAATGAGTAGAGATTAGAGAGTTTTATGAAACAATTTTGGTAGTAGAATTGTTATGAAATGATATTGCACTAGAGGAAGTAAATTTGAGACAACTTATAGTGAAAGTAGGTTTGGATAGATGTAAAGACCTTTGGAAACGCTCTTGAGTGTGTTTTGACAACCTGGAGACTTTGCCACGGTGAACTTGTCCTGAAGGATCATTGGAAATTACCTCCGTATTTTCATTGCAGTGAAACTTTAAATGTTGCCACGACAAAGTAATTTGTCCTAACGGTTCACCGTGATGAAGTCCGCCATTGCAGACGATGTGATTTTCATTGGAATAACCCTACAGGGGAATGAAGCTCACGCTTTATGAGTTCAAAATCCAACAGTTATGGTAACAGAGCATGAAGATGAACCATTGAGGGTTAAGGAGATTTCATTGGAATACGCTCACGTTTCATGACTCTGAAGTTGGGCTCTAAAAATGGGTTCCACCACGTGTGACTGATACACATACGACTCAGAATAGGGATCAATCGCTGTGGCAAGCTATGACATGTCAGTCAAGAGTGCATGTAACTTGATACATATGCCCAAAAATGCCCATATACGATACTAAACCTAGGCGCTCTGATACCACAACATGATGGACCCCGTTTCTAGAGCCCAACTATCTAAAACTTCATAAGACATGAACATATTATTCTATAAGGTTATTTTAATGAAATCTCCTTAGCAATCATCAGTTCATCCAATTATGATAACATCTCAAACCACGAGGGGGCGAGCCTACACTAGTCAGACACCCGAATCACCACTTGGATTCTTCATAATAATTGTAGCTTCGTGCCTTTAATTTACTCCAAATAAAAAATCATCTCATTTGGATAACTAGAGAAAAAGTTATAGTTAAAACACCGAAGCATACTCAATGAGCATGTTTCAACTACAATTTTCGGCTTATAACTTCCAACATTTCACATATAACCCATCTTGTACCTAAACCATATTTTCTACTTCATTTCAAATTCAAGAATTCTCCTTTTTCTTAACATATGACTAATAGCCAACAATTTCTCATTTAATAATTCTAACTTCCAAGAAAAGTTTAAGGTCCAACAATAGACACTTCAAAGCATGAGGAAAATGGAAACGATTTATGTACATGAGGCAGATTGATTGAAAGGAACAATGAAAGAAGTCCACAAGCAAGGTCAAAGTCAAAACATTAGAATCTCTGCTGCAACTATTGTAAGAGGCAAGGTCATATTAAGGATGATTGTCTCAAATTGGGGAAAAAGAATCAGAAAGGAGACAATGGAGGCAAAAATAAGCAGAAATCGTCTGATGAGGCTAGTGTTGCCATTTATGAAGATGACATTGCTCTAGTGGTTGATGTCATAAAGAAGGGTGAAGAAGTTCATGTGATAGCTCATGTTAATAATGACTAAAGTTGCGAATGGACCATAGATTCAGCTTGCTTATTCCATTTGATTGCTCATAAGGATTGGTTTCACACATACTAACCACTCGATCAAGGAGTAGTAATGAGGGGGAATGAAAACACTTATAGGATTGTAGGCATAGGAAGTATAAAAGTTCGGATGCATGATGGGATAATGAAAACATTATCAGATGTAAGGCATGTCATTGATATGAACAGAAATTTGATCTCTCTAAGTACCTTAGAAGATAATGGCTGTGAGTTCGTCAGAAGGAATGGTTCACTGAAGATTATCAGAAGATCACTAGTAGTCGTGAAGGCCTATCGGAAAGGGAAACTCTACATTTTGAATGGTAAGATCGTTAAAGGCTAACCTGCAGTGGCTAAATCATCTATGTCTGATGAAGAAGTAACAAAATTATGGCACATGCAGATAGGTCATATGAGGGAGATAGGCCTTTCTAAATTTAGCAAGTAAGGACTACTTGGAGACCGAAAAGTTAGTAAACTAGATTTTTGCGAACATTACTTATTTGGTAAACAAAAGAAAATTTCTTTTGTTACTCCTACAAAACACAATATGATTACATCCATACTGATGTTTAGGGGCTGTCCCGTGAGGCATCTCTTAGTGGTGCCCGTTATATGGTGACTTTCATTGATGATTTTTCAAGGAAAGTTTAGATATATTTCTTAAAGCATAAAAGTGAAGCCTTTACTGTGTTCAAGGAATGGAAGATCATGATTGAGAAACAAACTAAGAAGTGAAACAGTTATGAACATATAATGGCTTGGAATTCTATTAAGGAGAGTTCAATCAATATTGTCAAGATTAGGGAATTGTGTGTCATTTGATCGTTCTAGGTACCCCACAATAAAATGGTGTGGCTGAATGGATGAACATAACTTTATTAAAAAGGGTAAGGTGCATGTTTTTGAACTCTAGAATAGGGTAAAAGTTTTGGGTAGAGGCAGTCTTAATAACTTGTTTTCTGTTGAACAAATCTCCTCATACATTTATCGTTTTAAAGACACCTGAAGAAGTTTGGTTAGGTAAACCAACAAATTATGGTGATTTTAAAGTATTTAGATGTCCAGTTTATGCACATGTCAGTGAAGGGAAGTTAGAACCTAGATCAATTAAGTGTGTTTTTCTTGGATACACTCTAGGAGTTAAAGGATATAGATTGTGGAATCCACAAACTTCCAAAGTTTTCACATCCAGAAATGTTGTGTTTGATGAGGCGTCTATGCTACATCAAAAGGAGAGTTGATTATTCCTAATGTTGTTGACAATAACATTGAGAAGAATGAGACTAAAAGTAAGGTGAAGCTCCAAATTCATTATGAGATTCATAATTAGGATGTTAAATATGCTCAAGTTGAGGTGGAGCAACAAGCCAATATAAATAATCTTTAGCCATCTCGTTCTATTGTTATTGATCATTCCTATCGGTTCAATCAAGGTGTACCTCGATAGAGGTTGACTGAGGAAGCAAAGATTGTTGGGTTTACTTTTGCAGTTGCTGAGGAGACAAATAGTTGTTTTAAGCTCGTTAATTATAAGGATATAACTACCTATCTAAATTATAATAAATGTGTTGTGGCTATGCAGGAAGAAATGGAATCATTTTAAAAGAATGACACTTGGATTCTAACAAAATTATCGAAAGGTAAAAGAGCAATCAAGTGTAACTGGGTGTTCAAGAAAAATAATGAAATTCTTGGAATTAAAAAACCAAGGTATAAAGCTAGATTTGTTGCTAAAGGAATTAGTTAGGTACCAGGAGTTGACTTTAATGACATTTATTCACTCGTTATGAAACATAGTTCCATTCGACTGTTTCTTGGCCCTTTTTCATCTAATGACCTTGAATTGGAGCAACTAGATGTTAAAACAACATTCCTGTATGGTGATTTAGAATAAGAAATTTACACACTGCAACCCGAAGGTTTTCAAGTTGGGGGCAAGGAGGACTATGTTTGTAAACTCCAAAAGTCATTGTATGGTCTCAAGCAATCACCTCGACAGTGATATAAACGTTTTGATACATTTATTTTAAATCTTTGTTTTAAGAGAAGTAGTTATGACTCTTATGTTCATATGAGATCAATTAGCCATGGTTCCTTTATGTATTTACTGCTTTATGTGGATGACATGCTTATTATAGCTAGGAGCAAGTCAGAAATTGCCTAGATTAAGGCATAATTAAGTGCATAATTTGACATGAAGGATTTAGGTGCAATAAAACGCATCTTAGGTATGGAGATCAAGCGTGATCGTAAGGCTAACAAGATTTATCTTTCTCATGAGGGTTATGTGCACAAAGATTTGGAGAGGTTTCGCATGTACAAAGCCAAACCAGTTACTACACCTCTTGCCGCGCACTTCAAGTTGTTTTCACGACAATATCCAACCTCAGATGAAGAAATTGAGAAAATGGAAAAGACACCATATGTTAATGCTGTTGGGAGCATTATGTATGCAACGGTTTGTTGTTAGCGTGGTGAGTTGTTACATGGCTAATCTAAGGAAAGAGCATTGGCAGGCAGTGAAAAGGATATTAAGGTATCTCAAAGGTACATCTACAACTTGTCTTGAATTTGGAAATTCTATAGCTATATTGGATTCAGATTTTACGGATGATCTTGATACTCGACGATCCATATTTGGATACATTGTTACTTTTGGTGGTTCTGTTATAAGTTGGAAAGGTTATTTGCAAGCTACAGTAGCTCTATCAACTACAGAAGTTGAATATATGGCAATCACTGAAGCAATGAAGGAAGCAATTTAGTTGGAAAGTATCTATGTAGAGCTTACTCAAGATGATCATAGATTGGAGATATATTGTGATAGCCAGAGTGTTATTTTCTTAACAAAAGATAACGTGTTCCACAAGTGAACTAAACACATTGATTTCAAATATCACTTTGTTCGAGAAGTCATTGTAAAAGGTGATATTATGGTCATGAAGGTTAGTACACTAGATAATGTTGCTGATATGATTACAAAGACTCTTCTTGAATTCAAGTTCCAACACTGCATGGACTTAGTTAATCTTGTTTCTTGAGTATCGTTCGATTTAAAGGCGTCCATGAAGTTTAAACAGGGAGGTTATCATTCAGTCTGCTCAATTTTGTTTCAAGGTGGAGAATTGTTTGTTTGCAACAAAATTGATGTAAGGTGGAGATTATTATGTTTGCCTCAATTTTGTATGTTAGCCTTCATCCCACATTGTTTATGGAAACATGCCTTAAGTCTTTGGTCTCTTATATATATATGGTCCTTGCCTAATATTGGCTAGATAACATAAGCCTTTTGTCTTTAACTCCTATATAAAGAGTCTAGTGGTGGCTTTTAGAAGATAAGTTACTACTTGGTGGAGGCTAATAATATAAGTGTTTAGCCACCCTATTTGTAAGAGAGTTTTTATACTCCTCCTTTATAGTGAAATTTTTTTCTGGCTTACTGCCCGAGATTTTTCCCTGTATTGGGGTTGTCTTCGTGAGTTCCTATGTCCCTTTTACTTTGTTCTTGCATTTAAAATTCTTGCTTCCGTTGGGTGTTATTTGGTGCTATTTTCTATCTACTTTCTTTGTCGATAAAATTCCTTTAGGTCATATTCTAAACCCTTTTTCAAAGCTAACTCTTTCACTTGGATCATTATTATAAGTTTAACTTTAGTAGCTTAAAGTAGTAAATGTTCATTCCTTGTATAAAGACCCACTATTAGATCATTAAGAGATTTTTTGGCATTCTTTGACACACTCTTTATCAATGGTCCTCCAAAGTTATTTAATGAACATTTAACAACTTTCTATGGTTCACTTGAATTATTAGTAATTTGTATAGTCCCCTTTCCATGCCTTGCATATGTAGAAGTTTGTTTAGCTCGAGTATATGCTTATGTCCCATTAGAAACTCTTATCTCTTATAATTCTAAATGCTAATGATATTCCTTCTTCTTGAAGTTGCTTTAGTTTTAGTAATCGGCTGTAAAGCACGTCCTCGCTAACTAGGTACATCTCTTATTAACACTCCAGTAAGAGAAATGAGGTTAGATGTCACACCTCAATAGCCTTCTTTATAAATCTTCTTTTAGGGACCACTCCATTTCCTTTCTTCACATTAATAATAAAAATTTTTGTTGTTCATTCCTACAAGAATTAATGAGGAACCATATATAAATAGTGAATTTCAAAAAATTAGTATATAATTGAATGTGGTGAAGAACTTACATTCTAAATGTGCATCCTAGTCTTTCATCAACATAAGCTTCCTACCTAAGAAAACCTTAATTATTCTCCTTCTTTATTGTGAAGTTTCTCCAAGAGTATATCATATAACCTTTCTTAAAAGGATATATAATAATTTTAAGACCTTATCTTTTACATAATTGGTATGTTATAATCATACTCCTCCTTAATGCTAATTTAGGTAAAGGTGCTACTTCCCTCTCTTCTCTTACTCTTTTTTTTAACCTACCATACATTTTCTTAACAGGAAGAGGCCATTGTTCCCTACAAATTTTTGGCCAAAATTTTGATCCTTGTATAGGTTGCATCTTTTTTCCATTACCTAATGATTATTTTGAATGTTTCAATCAACGTTCTAAGTAATTACACATATCTTCTTGTTTAAACTTCCAATTATTTTTAAGGTCAATTAAGATTAGGACATTTTTTCCTCACTAAAGTCTTATAATTTTTCATTAAATTTGAATCATACCTCTATTTCATTGAATACTTGTACAAAACCTCTCTAGATTGCTTTTCTCCTTTAAGTCTTATATAAAATGCAACTTCTAGATAAGGGCATCTATGAATAGTTCACAAATTTAGGCCTTGTTGAATCTAGCCCATTACTAAATTCAAAGTCATATCTAGATAGATGTTGCATTCCTCCTATGAAATCTAGCTCTTCACTTTCTACAATCCCTAAAATTGAATGTCAAGTTTATGACCTTTTATTTGTAATTCAACTTTTTCCTTCTTGCTACTGATGCCTCAGATTCGATTTGGGACCTCCTGAGTCTATTAACAAGAAATTGATGAATTTTGACCTTGAACCTTTTAACTCCATTGTCATGTTTAAAAAATGATGGATGGTTTCAGGGATGACATACTAATTTTCTGTTAATAAAGATTGACTTAGGTAGTGATAGAGTCAAAAGATTGAGATGAATCATTTATGTTGAAAGACTTAAATAGGAAAATTCTTAAAGTTAAAGGACTAAAATTAAGTTTGTCTTACTTCATATTTTATTTAAAGACAAGAATAAATATGTTGATAATATTAGAAAAATAGAATTGTATTTTTAGAAGATTATTTAGAAATTGTAAGGCACAATTCTTCGTTTCTAATATTTATAGGAAGATTTTATTTAAAAAAGGTCTTTATATATCTCTTCTCTTACATTGTAAGTTGCATTTTCTTCATAATCATCATTAGCTAGCTTAGTTCCATTTTAAAATGAAGTTTGATTCCAATTGTGAGTTATAATTTAATTTTTTTCCTCATTATTCATTATGCTTGAGTGTTTATATATTTTTTTGCAACTTGTTGAGATAATTATTTTAATTAATTGAATAAAAGTATCATTATTTAAATGTCAATTAAATTATCAAATTCTTATATGTTTAATTACTCTAATATTTGTGTAAATAACACAATTGATTATAAACATGTTTTAAATATATGTTATGATAACATGTAATGTAATTTAAATAAATCAAACTTGTGTATTTATTGATTAAAATTAGCAAAGTTTCTTTTGCAAAGCTATTACTAATTTAGTTCTTAATATTTTATTTGAGATGATTTGTTAATAAGAGAACTGATCAAAAAATAGATTATTTGCGTGATTCACAACATATATAGCTTCATCTACAGTTAAGAAAACTAAGGTTTCCAGTAATCTCATTCTTCAAGTAAAAGATTCATACTAAAAGTTTTGACTCGAGAAGGAATTAATGATTCTAAACTAAACCTCGACTGGGTCCCAAATTCTAACTTCAGTAAAAACATGCTATGCTATTGCCGGTCTTAGGCGTGAACGAGTGGTCTTCGGACTGTGTATATGAACGAAAATCCAAATTCTATAGCACGCTTGAATTGGAAGCTATTGATCTGGTTTCTTCTGGAACTAATCTTCCTCTCCTTATCTCTTCTATTTTCACGATGACAGTTTCACAAATGGGATAAAGAACTGACCTAAGAATTGTAAGTTATTAATAAAAGAACAGAGAAAGGACTGACTTGTTTAATTTTAAATAGCCAATACAATTCGCCTAGTTCAAATAAACGTGCACCTTCACCTGGAATTCTATCTGTAATGATGAGCACAGTTACTGTTGCATCCATATTAGTCACAGACTTATGTTAAACCCTTCTAAGTTTGAGAAATCGTTGCTGCACATGACGTACCAGAAGCGAAGATGTGCGTGAGGCAAAGCGTACAATGCTCTATTATATTATTAGCAGGGCCGGTATTGATATTTTATAAGCCTCGGCTAAAATAGAAAAGGCTCCATTTTGTCTTTTGTTTATAATAATTAAAAGTGGATTCTTATAAAAATTATTTTGTTATTCTTTGTAAAGATCAAGATCTTCAAAAAGAATAAAATAAAATAAAATGAGGTCATTTTTGTTACCTATTTTATTCTTCATAAGGTTGACCCTAGGTAGGTGCCTTGTCTGCCCTTGCCTAAGGTCGGGCTTGATCATTAGCAACATGTTAGGAATTAAACCAAGTAAGTTAGGTGTTATTGGTTATATTGGTGTGAGTGAAAATTCCAAAGGACGTAGTTTCGCACAAACTATGAATCAACCACAGCAGATAAAAACTCTATGATCAATACGAAAACAAAAACCAAATCAAAAACAAAATAAGCAAATAAATATTCGAGAATTGGTAATACAATTTGGCATACCTTGTCTACGTCTGCGTGCCCTCACTTAATTTAATCACTTTTATTAACGACAATAGTTTTATTATTGGGCACTGTTTCCGGAGCTCAACTACGGAGTCATAATAAGTAAGCATATTCTCCTATAGGGTTATTTCAAAGAGCCCTCATTGGCCATCATCCTACAAAGATGATGTGCTCACATCAGTCAAATATAAAAAACAAACTCATTTCTCCTATTTCAGAACAGATTTTGAGAAACCTCACACTAGAATTACAATTTGACTTCTTCAGAATATTTGTTCTCCATTGTTTTAAGTTTATATTGGCACCAAAATCATTCAATTTGGTGTCGAATTCTAAAAGTTAGGGCCCAAATATTTTCAGATTGTTATTAAATTGGAGCAGTACACTATACTAACTTCCATCTAGAATTTGAAAGTCCTAGGGACTGAATTGATATTTGATTCCTTCATATAATTTGTATCTCTATGTCTCTAGTTTATTTTGAAACAAGAATTATCTCATTCGTAGCTCTACAGATCAATATATCACCAAAATACCGAAGTATGTTCAGTAAAATATCTCATTGATACTCTTCCAACCCATACTCTTACTTTGATTCAATCGATCCTTTTCAAATCAACATCAAAAATTATAAAATTTTAGGGAGAGGTTGAAAAATGCTAGTAATCTGTTGGTTAAGAATCACTTTATTTGGAGGTTGGATAATAAAGTTATAGCCGAAATAATCAAACAAGGTTTTGTCCTCGATCATATTGAACCTATTTCAGAACAATTAGCATAACTTTCTCTAAAGGTGTTGAATTAAGGTCATCTTAGGACAGTTTAGAAGAGAACTTTGAGATATACAACTTTTCTGAGGACCTTGAAAAGAGATTTTGTACTCTAGAGGGTCAAAATTGAACTAGACGAAAGGCTAGACAATACCAGACGAAAGGCTTCAGTCTAAGACCTATTTTGAAACAATTGACATAACTTTCTCTA
>JANSVA010421900.1:0-20644 GCA_025504915.1 Erythroxylum reticulatum | reverse complement strand
CATATGGACCAATGTATCCAAGGCTTAACTAACCCTTTTTACCGAATCTCAACACTCCTTGATAAGGTAATACTTTCACTTTATCCACAATATCCTGAATCAATTATGGACCATTAACGATCCTTAAACCCTTTTCATCCCAATATAATGGTGACTGACGTTTCTTACCATATAAGGCTTTATAGGGTGCCATACCGATACTTCTGTGATAGTGATTATTATACGCAAATTTGATAAGTGCTACATACTGATCCTATGTTCCTTGGAACTCTAAAAAACAAGCTTTGAGCATATCTTCGGTAGTTCTGATAGTCCTCTTACTCTATCCATCTGTCTGAGGATGAAATGTTGGACTGAAATTCTGTTTTATGCCTAAAGCTACCTATAAACTACCCTAGAATCTTGAAGTGAATCTGGGATCCTGATTAGACATAATAGATACTGAGACACCATGCAATCTTACAATCTGATTCATGCACTTCTGGGCTAATTGATTTAATATGTTATTCTCTCTCACAGGTAAGAAATGGGCCAATTTTATCAATCTATCAATAATGACCCAAATAGCATCAGGTTTTCTCGGAGTCTTTGGTAATCTCATAATCAAAACCATGGTAATTCTCTCCCATTTCCACTATAGAATTGGCAATGAATGTAACTTCCCAACCGGAGCTTCATGCTCAGCCTTAATCTACTAACAAGTAAACCATTTAACCACATATTCCGCCACTTGCTTCTTCATCCTTAACCATCAGAAATATTGTTTTTAAGTAATGTACATCTTAGTAGTACCAGGATGCATAGTATAAGTTGTCACGTGTGATTCTTCTAAAATCTCTCTTCTCAAATCATCAACATCAAGTACACCCAATCTCTGCTTCAACCATACAGTATCATCTTTTAACTAAAAATCAAAATTCAAATTATGTTTCAACATCTCAATAAGCTTCACAAATTCTGGATCTTTACTCTGAGCTTTTCTAATTCTTTTATGTAATATTGGCCTAAGCTTTAGTGTAGCTAATAATACTTCATTCTGCCATAATTTTAACTCAACATTCAAAGCTCTCAGTTAGATTAGGCTCGATAACCTTGAAATCTGAATTTACACCACACTACTATTAGACTTTCTTCTTAATGCATCCGCTACCACATTAGCTTTAATAGGATGATACTCAATCATACAATCATAATCTTTCAGTAACTCAATCCATCTCCTCTATCTCATATTCAATTCCTTCTGACTTAACAAATATTTAAAACTTTTATGATATGTGAATATCTAAAATGTCTCCCTATATAGATAATGTCTCCAAATCTTTAAAGCAAATACCACTACGACCAATTCTAAATCATGAGCTAGATATTTAAATTCATGAGACCTTAACTATCTCGATGCATATGCAATTATTCTGCCATACTATATCAAAACACATCCTAACCCTTGATGCAAAGCATCACTATACACAACATATCCTCTAGATTTAGAAGCAATAGCTAATACCAGTGCTATATTCAATTAACATTTTAACTCCTCAAAACTCCTTTGTCATTCATCAGTCAATCTGAAAGGTATATTCTTCCTTAAAAGCTTTGTCAAAGGGGCTGAGATCAATTAAAACTCCTTAATAAACCTCCTATAATAGGAAGCTAATCTAAGAACACTCCTCAGACACATTTCTTGGGGGTTCCCACTTCATCATTGCTTGAACTTTCTTTGGGTTCACCTGTATGCCCTATCTAGACACTATATAAGCAAAGAATACAACTTGATTAAGTCAAAATTTACACTTACTAAACTTAGCATACAACTGCTTTTCCCTCATTATTTGTAATACTAACCTCAAATGCTCAGAATGTGCTTCTCTATTCCTCGATTACACCAAAATGTTATTAATGAACACAATCACAAAATGATATAATTAAGGTTGGAATAACTTATTCATCAGTGCCATAAAAGCTGCTAGAGCATTTGCCAACCCAAAAGGCATTACTAAAAACTTAAAAGTATCCGTATTTGGTCCTGAATGCACTCTTATGTGCATCATTCTATTATCTTCAATTGATAGTACCTTAATCTCAAATGTAACTTAATAAACACCTGAGCTCCCTTTAACTAATCAAGTAAATCATCAATCCTTGGTAATGGGTACTTATTTTTCACTATCACCCGATTCAACTGTATATATTCAACTCACAATCTTAAGGTCCCATCCTTCTTCTTCACAAAAAAAAACCAATGCTCCCCAATGTGACACACTGGGTGTGATGACAATTCCTACAAATGGGTCTTAAGTTCTTTCAGTTCCATCGATGCCATTCTATACAGAGGAATCGATATAGGAGTAGTACTGGGAACTAAATCAATTATAAACTCTGTCTCTCTTTTTGGGGGTAAACCCAGTAATTTAATAGGGAACAAATTTGGGAAATCCCTAACAAAAAGAATATCCTATACAGATTGCTCAGTTAGGGTATCAATTACATAAGCTAAGTAAGTATCACATTCACCTCGAATCAGTCTGAGAGCTTTCATTGAGGAAATCAATCTAGTTGGCACTGCTTGAATAATACCTCGAAATACCACCCTTGGTTTATTAAGGGATTCAATAGTCATTTCCTTAGTATAACAATTCATTACTGCCCTATGAATAGTAAGCTAGTCCATACCCAATATGAGATCTATCTCCTTCAACTACAATACTATCAAATCAGCCTTTAATTCTGCCTGATCAATTCGAATGATACACCTTTTATAGACTTCTCGACTAACTATAGTACTTCCTACTAGAGTACTCACTACTAAGCCAAATTTCATCACCTCTCTCTCACAATGTAGTTTATATGCTAGATATGGTGCAATGAATAAATGTGTGGATCATAGATCTAATAATGTAAATGCCTCAAATTGAAAGACATGGAACACACTTGTAATAACATTTGGAGAGTTCTGTGTCTACTATTTGGTGATTGCAAAAATTCTAACTTGAGACTGTAGTTGATCACACCGCATTTCAGTCTTATCACTAAGACTTGCTGAACTAGTTCTACCTCTACCTCTACCTCGCTATCCCACTCCATTGACTCTACTTTGCTAGATAGTAGTCTCAGTCACTGAGCCTACTCTCATTCCAAATTCTGCTCCAAAAATTTTACTACAGTCTCTAAGTTGATGCTTATGAGAATCACAACATAAAAAAGCTCCAATTAACCTCCAACATTCTCCACCATGTTTCTTTCGACAATGCTCACAACTTGCCATCTATGGTGATTACTTGCTATATGTCTGTCCTCCAATCAACTGACCTTTAACATGATATCCAAGGCCACCTCTTAGATTAAACCTTGCCTGCCCCTATCTTTGTTGTGATCGTGACGGTCTACTCTGGCATTTACTAAATCTTCTACTAGAATCATCCTAAAATTCTCCATATCTCTTCATTTTAGGATCCTGTCTATACTCTACTTGGCCATCCTTTAGTACTTGCTTAATTTGAATCGATACAACTCTTAGTTCAACAAAACTACTCAGATTGGTAATAGCCAGTCTCATTTAGATTTCCATATTTAGTCCATCTTTAAACTGCTTGTACTTATCTTCCTTAGTTGGAATCAAAGCAATAACATAACTCATTAACTCATTAAACTTCACCTTATACTTGACTACGGTAAGACCTCCCTGTTTTAGATATAAGAATTCCTTCATCTTCATATCTAGATAGATCTTAGGCAATTAATTTTCCTTAAAAGCTCTCAAAAAATCATCCCACTTCAATCTACAAGGTCGAGCAGAACTACTAGGAACAGTCTTCCACTATTGATATGTTAAACCTTGCAGTAGCGAGATTGTATAATCAAATCTTTCATCAGACTTGCAACCTATATGATCAAGCACCCTCCAACCAACCTTATGCCTTTACGGGGTCTTTATTTCTATAGAAGTCTATAGCCACTTTCGTTATAAGCTTATCATACCTCCTTTTCCATCTATCAAGAATTCTCATAGGCATCTATTCAGACTCAGGTACCGGAGACTCTTTATTGACTCCTATGGACCCAAGGTCAACTAACTCTGTGACTTGATCTCTTATAGTGAATCACCTATAACAAATAATACATGTGATCACTATACAAATCTCCCATTATATATCATGTCTAAATGTTGTTATTTATCCTTATGGATGCCAAACCATGCTCTGATATAAAAAATTGTAACATGCCAATACTATAGGACGTAAGCCTGAGATTTTTCAAAATATCTAAGCACATACCATATGGGAATGGCATGTTAGAGCAGTCACATTCACTTCATATGGCATCATAAAGACCATAAGTATTTAAAATGTTAACATATCTCATTTCATTAACAAAACATGTTTTATATTGTCATTTGATTACAAACCATCCATATAGCTACAATATAAAAACCATCTATGTTCACACTATTTATACAAAATATTCTACATGAGATGAAAAACTATACAAAAGCACTATATGTCAACTCCTCAAATGACAGCTGACTAGACCTTTGAGCCATATCTTGATCCTAAAATGGATAATAATAGACACCAACTAGATTGCTTTTCAAGCAAGGTCTCCTCTCAATACCTAAAAATCAACGTTGCAATTTTAATGAGTTTCACAAACTCAATGAGCAAGCCATCATCGATATGTTCCCTCATAACATATCATATATATCACATGAATAAACCCCAGCTCAATTAATATAACACATCATACAGATTTATGCCTCACATATCATATTATTCATCATGCTTCAATAAGCACCTTAGCAATACAATGACTTTACTTAATCATTTTAGAAGCACCTTCTGATTGCAAAAACTTCATATAATCATCTTAGAATATTTCACTCATTTATCACAATTCTTCATATCACCATCAATTTTATAGGCATTTCACAATATTATCTCAATATAATTCAACATTCATTTGCAAACAATTTCATAAACTCATGTAAAGATACAAATGCAAATGCAAATGAGACTCACTTCCATTTTTACTTTATTGTGATTGACACCTATTTATCGATTATCGGTCCCAAATTTATTTTGGATACTTGGCTCATTTTAGTATTTTCCTGTACTCATTATGAATACAAAGTTCATTAAATGTTGAGCTTGAGGCTCTGTGTGCATGTATCTAAGCTTAAAGCTCTTTTCACGTTGGTAGCTCTAGTCACATCTCCTTTATATGGACATGCATATTCATGTAATGAAGTGCAACATTGTAACATAATCTATCATCAATCACTTTTTAGTTAAGAAACAAATTCAATTGCCATAATTTATAGCATCTATATTTGACATTCAAAATATATTTGTCTAAAATCTTTAATGTCATAATTTTATCAACATCGATTCAATATAGAGAAATCAAGTTTAATCAAAACAATATAAACATAATATGTTTTTAATCAAGGTCACATGTAACACCCCACTCCTGCAAGACACGTGCCCAACATCTTGGGTAATATTTGAGTCCATGCTTCACGAGGGTGGCATGATAGAACACTCAATCATTCAAAATCGGTATAAATTTTTTTGAAACCAATATAATATGCGGAAATTGATAATGAATTCGGTCCCACTTTCATTCATGAACATTTTCAATCAACACAATACAATCAATAGAATTTCAATAGTCAATTGGAGCCCATTACAAATATAAAACATTTTAGTTGTAATATCTTTACATTACAACATAGCTCAAATACACATTGCACAAAACTTTTCAGAATACATTATTTGATACAAAAGTTGTGGAATATACAATTCAGTACAAAAATAGGAAAACACTAATGCAGACACAAACTGATCCTGACCTCTATCTTTCCCTTGCATATAGTAATGATACACTCATTTGCCTAACGGGGTATTATTCTGAGTCTTGAAAAATAATTGCAAAATTTTTGGGTAAGCTTTTACGAACTCAATGAGTGACCATCCTCGATGGCTCACCCAATCACATAACACGTGCAATTCATCAATTCATCGAATAAAGTCACATGTATTACACATTCACTTAAACGTACACCACTTGATTATTCATTTTACACATTTCACATTTAACACATTACAATTATTCACATCATGCATATGCAATGCACATGAGACTCACTTTAAAATTTATAACCTTGTTGGGACTAAGCGCTAATTGTCCTATATCAAACTCATGTATAACTGTCCCATATCGGGCTAATTGATAACTGTCCCATATTGGGCTCATTGAAATTGTACCATATAGGGCTTATTGAAACTGTCCCATATAGGGCTCATTGATAACTGTCCCATATCGTGCTCATTGATAATTGTCCCATATTGTGCTCATTGAAAATTTACCATGTAGGGCTCATTGAAACAGTCCCATGTAGGGCTCATTAAAATTGACCCATATAGGGCTCATTGAAACTGTCTCATATAAGGCTCATTGAAATTGTCCTATACTCTTTGATAACTGTCCCATATCAAGCTCATTGATAACTCTCCCATATTGGGCTTATTGAAACTATCCCATGTAGGATTCATTAAAACTGTCCCATATAGGGCTCAATGAAACTATCCCATCTAGGGGTCATTGAAACCATCCCATGTAGAGCTCATTAAAACTGTCCCATATAGAGCTCATTGAAACTATCCCATGTAGGGCTCATTTTACATAATGAGCCTTTGGCTCTTATACATTTTTTGAGCTCTAGGTTCTTTTCTACATACTAAGCAATAAGCTCTTTTTCGGTGGCTACTCCAGTCACAACTGCCATTATCTTTCATCCATTCATGAAATGGAATGTATCAATCATAGTTGCATGTTCCCATTCAATCACATTCCCATATCATCGGACCTTAGTCCAGCATTCAACATTAAGTTGAGAATCACATTTTCACTTACATGCAAATGCTCATTGAAAACACATTTATCATCAAATTATATGCACTTAGTTCATCTCATTCACATACAAGCAACACTTCAATATCCCAATCAAGCATCACAATCATCGAACCTCCTATCCAAAAACTAACACAATCAATCACATTCATATAAACATTCAGTAGTCAAACAATACCAAAATTCAAACAATGAAATGAGACCAACTTGGTCTTCTCACAGTAAGCTCCAGGTTAGCATTTGCTTTCAAATTTTGGAAACGCTTGAATGCGGACACTTAGCCTGCACAATGTATTTATACAAGACACACATTGCACACTCATTAATAATGGCATAATTATAAGCATTTATTCATGCAAAACTATATTTATGGACTATGTACAATGCATGCTCAATGAGAATCTCGAGTACATTAACAAACTCCATATCAATGCTCATTCTCATTTCACAACTTAATCACTCATTAGTTGTTTCACATTTCCAAACATCACCTTGTACAATGCACTAAATTTCCTCACTCATTTTATAGATAATAAGAATATCACTGTTCTTAACCATTTAGCAGTGAACTAGCATTGCATACTTCATTTCATACAAAAATTCATAATCGTAACAAGTTTACTTGTTTGAAGCTCCAATATTTGCAAAATTATGTAACCCTAATCCCTCATGCACTCACGTACATCAACTTGAAAGTTGACAGGGAGGTTCGGTTTTTTTTCTTAGGATAGAAGAAAGAAATATCAAAGTGGAAGTGAGGATAAATAGAGAAAAGCAAGATTTAACTTCAGTGAATATTTGATGAAAAACTCTATGTTGTAGGAAAAACTAGGGAAAGAAGCTTCAAGAAGGATAAAGACAAAGACGACAACTTGTCTTTCAAGGTTAATAAAAATCTTAACTTTAGCTAGGACACCTGTCCATTTCTTAACAACTTATCCACTTACTTTCATTAAGACTTACTTAAGTATAATTTATACTTAAAGTTTAAAACTCAATAATAACACTAAAATAAAAAATCATAACCCCTTACTCACTTTTAGATTTTTCCCATAAAAACGTCATTTCGGTTAAACTTTGCATGTTCTTTCTGACCCTGATATTGAAATTATTTTGTAATACTTTCCTCTAGAAGTATGTTCCCCTATGTCTTATGCCTACATTAACACTAAAATTATTCAATTTGGTTCAGTCATTTGAAAGATATACTTCAAACATTTTTGGACTGCTCTTGTCCAAAGCAATACACTATGCATAACTTCTAATTAGAAGTTGAACATCTTAGAAATTGAATCACAACTTGACTTATTCAGAAGATTTGTATTCCTATGTCTCTAGTTTACTCCAAATCAAAATCATCTCATTTGGAGTCTTATAGATCCAGATATAATCCAAACACTGAAGTATGTTTAGTAAGATAATCCTATTTCTCTGTTCCAACAGATTCTACACTTTCATTTGATCAACCTTTTTCAATTCGAGTCAAAATGCTACCCATTTCTTTTGTAGAGATAAAAAAAGTGTTAGGAATCTATTGTTCTAAGAATCACTCCAATTGGAGGTCGGATGAAAAGATTATGGCTGAAAGAATCAAACAAGGTTTTGTCCTTAATCATATTAAACCTTTTTCTTTTGAGGAAACTAGCATAACTTTTGCTATAGGTATTGGATCAAGCTCATTGTTAGATGGTTCGAAAGAGGACTTATAGGTCTATAACTTTCATGCAGACTCTGAAGACAAATTCTATCATATAGAGGGTCAAATTTGGACTAGATGATACAAAATGAACAGACATAGGAGTTGATTTACAGTTGGCATAACTCTCTCTAGAGATATCAGATTGAGGTGTTCTTTAGATGATCTTGAAGAGGACTTCAAGATCTAAAACTTTCAGAAGACCTTAAAGATATATTGTATCATCTACGAGGTCAAAAATGGAACTAAAAGAAAGGATTGAATGAACAGTGCACCAGACGAAATGACGTCTTCACCAGACGATATGACGTCACCAAATGAAGCGTCCTCACTAGACGATATGTCCTCACTAGATGAAGCTTTCTAACAAGACGAAGTGTACTCACAAGATGACGTGTACTCACAAGACGATACATCCTCATAAGACAAATCATCCTTACAAGACCATACGTCTTCACAAGACGATACGTCCTCACAAGACGATACATCATCACCAGACTATACGTCTTCACTAGAAGATATGACATCATCAGATGATACGTCCTCTCAAATCCAAATTTAACTCTCTAACTATACATTCTCAGTAAACTTATCCAACGTATTTTCCTTTACTAAATCCAATAATTAAAATTTTTTTCTAGTCTTTCTACTCCATTTGATTCAACTCATTCACTATAACCATAATTCTCAATCTATCATCTAAAATTATTTAACATTCAATCCACAAATTCAATTATACCTAGAATGTCAATGAGTGCATATACAATCATTTTCATGTGTGTGAAAATTCAAATCCACATGAATATAAGATGACATTTTGCTAACCATGAAACGCAAATTTTTTTCTAACTCTCACATTGCTATTTTCTCCATTATTGAAATCTAAATTCTAACCCTTAATATGAGAATGGGATGTTACAATTCTTCCCCCTTAATAAATTTTGTCCCCAAAATTTTCATCTGATTGAACAATAAGGTAGGGGTATTATTTCCTCATATGCTTCTCCATTTCCCATATAAATTCATCACCTAAATAATTTCTTCAAATTGACCATGATCAATATAATTAATCCTTCCCCTAATTTCTTCTTTAAGTATCACCTTATCTTAGCAGTTTCCTCAGTATAATTTAGGTTGCTCAAAATTTTCATTTCATGTGTCGACAATACCTCTTTGTCAAATCATATTGATATCTCATAGCATACTCATATATCACACATTATGAATCTAAGACATCTTTGTTGGTACTACAAATTCATACTTTAATGGTCCTATGCTCTCAATAACTTCATATGGGCCAATACCATTCGAGCTTAGTTTACACTTTTTCTTAATCTGAGCACACCTAAATATGGTGATACTCTTAGAAACAATTCTTCTTTCCTTGGATAATTTACATCTCTTCAATATTAATACACTTAACTTTTAAATCTATGTCACTATAGTCATAACTTCAATGTGATCCACTAAAATTTCATTCGTCTTTCATAAGCCACTGTATTCTTATTACTGATTCATTCCACTCATTAATAGTATCTCAAATTTATTACGGCCTTTAACCATTTTTAGGCACTCTTCATTTCAATGTAAGGGCCAACGATCCTTTTTCTCTTTTGACACCTTATACAATATTCTATTGGTATTACCAAGATAACAATTGCTATGCCTGTAGTCAATTTGAACTATACATTAGCCCTATATTCCTATGAACTCCAGAAATATAAGCTTTACACCTGTCTCCAACAGTCAAGGTTATTGGTAACTTAAACATGTAATCACTTGGTTCTATGTTCTTAGCCATCAAATGCTCTTTCAATGTATTCCTACTAGGACATATAACTTTGGTTGTTTCTTGTGTTTTCCCTAATAGTCTCCTTATCAAGTACATATACTTCTTAATTTAATCACAAAATATCATTCTTCCGATTCAAACTTAAAATTTCATATTCATTTTCAATTTCCTTGATAAGATTCGCGATTTCTAAATCCTCAATTTGGGCTTTGTCAATCCTTTTATGCAAAACTTATTTTAAATTTCAATAGCTAATAATACTTCCTTTTTGCCCCTTTTTAACTCGACATTCTACACTTTTTATCGCACTATATTTGATAACCTCAATATCTAAATTCATACTTCGCTGCTATTTGAATTTCAGCTTAATGCATCAGATACAACACTAGCTTTACAGAAAAATATTCATTTGTACAATCATAATCTGTAAGTAACTCTATTCACTATCTTTGTTTTATGTTCAATCCTTTCATACTCAATACTTACCTCAAACTTAAATGATCTGTACATTCCAGAAATAACTCCGCACATCTAATTTCTCCAAAATCCCAAAACAATTACTATCATAGCAATTATAAACCATATATCAAAATAAACCCATAAGAATTGAATTGTCTCTATGCATATAAAAAATCACTTTATACTATTACAACAAATTTTATCTTAATCTTCGATGTGAGATTTCATTGGATATACTGCATAATCTCCAAATCTAAATGGCATAATTAACATTGAGGATATAGTTCCTCAAAATTATTTTTACATTCATCATTCATACAATTTACACATTTTTCCTCAAACATCTTTTTATCAAAGGACAAGATCACTAAAAACCCCTTAACAATCCTTGGTAGTATCCAACATACAGCTAGCTCTAAAGAACTCTGAATCTCTCATATCTTCATTATAGTTTCTCACTTTATCATCACCTCTATTTTCTTTGGGTCTCCCAATATGTCATGTTCAGATATTATACAACCCACATTTTATATGATCAAGCTAAGATTCATTCTTATTAAACTTGGCATATAATTATTCCTACTTCCATGATATGTAAGATTTCCTCAAGTATTCAAAATATTCTTCTCCACTTTTCAAACACATTCGATATCTCAACTATGATCATAGTCACTAATTGATACAATTTTGCTTAGATCACTTTAATATTCACTATCATAATACTAATGGGGTATTGTTAACTCCAATCGATATAGACTAAAATTTCCTTGTGTCCATAATTAATTCTTGCAATTCCTTAAGTGATTAATTCCTTAATTAAGGTAATATTATCTCATGTCATTTTCAGTTTCCCAATTGACTTCTTTTCTCAAATAATTTTCTCAAATTCATTCAATTTCGTCCTATTTCACATCGACTTACGCCTATTAATTTGTACTAGTTCCTCCACATATTTCAATTTATTTGAATACTTCACTTTTTGTATTGGTAACACATTCCTCAGATTCAATTTTTATCCCCAATTCATGAATCCACTCGCATAATTGGATATTTTACATCAAACCAAATGTATACACTCTCAGTAACATTCCCTACACCTTTATGCTTGAGTCTTCGTTAGGAATCTAATATTCATTTTTGACTCATTACATATTCATTTTTGATTTATTCCTTCATTGATCATTCTTAATTTGAATCATCTAATCAACTCATCCTAATTCAGGGAAATTCTTTTTTGGAAGAAAATTTATTGCTACTATCGTCGATACTGTTCATATAATCCTTATCAATCAACCGTTGTGGTCATTGCTCGTTGATTATTCTTAATACCTTAAGAAGATCAATTTTATCTATTCATAATATCTCGATAGGATCAATTTATGCCATAACTTATATGATCGGAACATCTCATATAATAAGGTTTAGTGAGGCACTAAACAATTTCATTATTCTAATACGTCATTACATCATATCTAGAGATGTATTTATGACAATTCACCAATTAGTAGCTTATACTAAAGATACTTTAATCCCATTTAATTCTAGACAACTCTTTTCCTTGTATGCCAGTCCTCGATTATAGGGATTATTCCATGATCATGTCTCCTTTCTTTTCCTCAAATTCATCATAGATATAGTAACATCATTAACAATCTCAATTCATTCCCAAGTGATCGCTATAAGCATTTTCACATCTTACTCTAACTCATCTTAGACTTTGAACTATAGGAACTATGACTGACCAATATTCAATAAGTCATAGATTACTTCCTGTATTATCTACCCACATATAATACACATATGCTCAATATTCACACCTGTCACCATGATCCCATTATCAGATGTGCACTCACAATGACAAATCAACTTACCCTCAACAACTTTTTTATATATCGTTACCATCATCTCACGTTCCAATAACCATATATCATCATATATACATATGTTCACAATCAATTCGGAATCGTAGATACATAATCATCTAAAAATTTTGATCTCAATTTCACTAATATAAGCTTATGGGTGATTATAACTCTTGTCACATTTTTTTTTCAAACAATCATTTCAAGTCCAAATTCAACCTCTCAAGGTCACTTTTAACTTGACTTGTACTCTTTATTCTCATCATTTCTACTTATATCCTTATTTTTCCTAAAACAATCCACGACAATATACCTATTCACACCAATATTAGATTCAAGGGTACATACACAATTGTGGTGAACCTTTATCTATCATATAGAACCAAATACTCTTTCTCATTTCCAAAATACCCATAAATCTTTATTTCCTCACATTCTATCAAATCATCATTTTTCTTAATGCTTCTAATAGCTCAGACTCTTAAGGAATGCTCATGCATGTGACTCATATAAATGTGAATCAAACTGGGGGATCAGTTGTCGCTATCTGCTATGACATGAAAAAAATGTATGTAGCTTGACACATATTTCAGAAAATGCCCATACAAGATAGTAATTCTGGGCTATGATACCACATATGTAATGCCTCACTCTAGCAACACATGTGTCTGACATCTTGGGTGATATCTGAGTCTGTGCCCATGAGGGTGGCATGCTAGAGCACTCAATCATTCAAATCAATATAAATTGTTATTTGAAACCACAATATAATGTGCAGAAATCGATAATCAATTCGGGCGCACTTTCACTCATAAGCATTTTCAATCAATACAATACAATAAATAGAATTTCAATAGTCAATTGAGTTCATTACAAATACAAAACACTTTAGTCATAATGTATTTACATTACAACATAGCTCAAATACGCATTGTACAAAACTTTTCAGAATATATTATTCGATACAAAAGTTGTAAAATATATAATTCAGTACAAAAATACGAAAACACTAATGCAGATGCGAATTGATCTTGACCTCTATCTTTACCTTACATGCAGTAATGATACTCTCATTTGCCTAATGGGGTATTCTGAGTCCTGAAAAATATTTGCAAATTTTGGGTAAGTTTTTCCGAACTCAATGAGTGACCATCCTCGATGGCTCACTCAATCACATAACATGTACAATTCATCAATTCACCGGATAAAGTCACATGTATTACATATTCACTTGATGATATACCACTTCATCATTCATTTCATACATTTCATATTCATCACATTACAATTATTCACATCATGCATATGCAATGCAAATGAGACTCACTTTCAAGTTTATAACCCTGTTGTGATTGAGTGCCTAACTGTCTCGTATTAGGATCATTTATAACTGTCCCATATCGAGCTCATTGATAATTGTCCCATATGGGGCTCATTGAAAATATCCTATATTAGGCTTATTGAAACTGTCCCATATAGGGCTCATTGAAACTGTCCCATATGGGTAGGGCTCATTGAAACTGTCCCATGTAGGGCACATTGAAACTGTCCTATGTAGGGCTCATTGAAACTGTCCCATATAGGGCTCATTGAAACTGTCCCATGTAGGACTTATTTTATATAGTTAGGCTTTGTCTCTTGCACATTTTCTGAGCTCTAGGCTCTTTTTTACATACTGAGCAATAAGCTCTTTTTTGGTGGCTACTCCAGTCACAACTGCCATTATCTTTCATGCATTCCTGAAATGGAATGCATCAGTCACAGTTGCATGATCCCATTAATTCACGTTACCATATCATCGAACCTTTGTCCGGCATTCAACATTAAGTTGAGAATCACATTTTCACTTACATGAAAATGCTCATTGAAAACACATTTATCATCAAATTATGTACACTTAGTTCATCTCATTGACATACAAGCAACACTTTAAATCAAACATCATAATCATCGGACCTCCTATCCGAAAACCAACACAATCAATCACATTCATATAGACATTCAGTAGTCAATCAATACCAAAATTCAAACAAAACAAACAATGAAATAAGACCATCTTGGTCTACTCACAGTACGCTCCAGATTAGCATTTGCTTCCAAATTCTAGAAACACTTGAATGCGGACACTTAACCAGCACAACCCATTTATACAAAACACACATTGCCCACTCATTAGTAATGGCACAATTAAAACCATTTATTCATGCACAAGTGTGTATATGGACTATGTACAATGCATGCTCGAGGACAATCCTGGGTACTTTAACAAACTTAATATCAATGCTTATTCTCATTTCATAACTTAATCACTCATTAGTTCTTTCACATTTCTAGACATCACCATGTACGGCACACTAAATCTCCTCACCCATTTTTTAGAAAATAAGAATATCACTGTTCTTAACCATTTAGTAATGAATTAATGATGCATGCTTCATTTCACACAAAAATACATAGTCATAACAAGCTTAATTGTTTGAAGCTCCAATATCTATAAAATTATGTAACCCTAATCCCTCATGCACCTACATACATGAACTTGAAAGTTGACAAGGAGGTTCAGTTTGTTTGGGGATAGAAGAAAGAAATATCAAAATGGAAGTGAGTACAAACAAAGAAAAGCAATATTTAAATTTAGTGAATATTTGATGAAAAACTCTATGTTGGAGGAAAAAATAGCGAAAGAAGCTTCAAAAAGAATAAAGAAAAGGACAATAACGTGTCTTTCAAGGTTAATAAAAATCTTAACTTTAACTTGGACAACTGTCCATTTCTTAACCACTTATCCACTTCCTTTCATTAAGACTTACTTAAGTATAATTTGTACTTAAGTTTATAACTCAATAATACCACTGAAATCACAAGTCACAGCCCCTTACTCACGTTTAGATTTTGCCTATGAAACATCATTTCGGGTCAACTTTGCATTCTTTTTTACCCTAATAGTGAAGTCATTTTGTACCACTTTCCTCCAGAAACATGTTCCCCTATGTCTTGAGTCTCCATCGACACCAAAATTATTCAATTTGGTTCAGTCATTTGAAAGACATAATTTAAACATTTTCGGACTGCTCTTGTCCAAAATAGTATATTATAAACAAGTTCCATCCAGAAGTTGATTATCTTAGAAACTGAATCACAATTTGACTTATTTAGATGATTTGTAGTCCTAGGTCTCTAGTTTACTTTAAATCAAAATCATCTCATTTGGAATCCTATAGGTCCAAATATAATCCAAACACTGAAGTATGTTCAGTAAGATAATCCTATTTCTCTATTCCAACAGATTCCACACTTTAATTTGATCAAGCTTTTTCAATTCAATTAAGAATGCTACCCATTCTTTTTTATGGAAAGATAGAAAATTTTTTTAGGAATCTATTGGTCTAAGAATCACTACAATTGGAGGTCGGATGACAGGATTATGGCAGAAAGAATCAAACAAGGTTCTATCATTAATTATATTAAACCTTTTTCTTTTGGGGCAACTAGCATAACTTTCGGTATAGGCATCAGATCATAGTCATTGTTAAATGGTTCAAAAGAGGACTTATAGGTATATGAATTTCATGAGACCTTAAAGACAAATTCTATCGTCTAAAGGGTCAAATTTGGACTAGACAATATAAAATGAACAGCACATAGAAGTTGGTTTACAATTAGCATAACTCCCTCTAAAGATATCTGATTGATTTGTTCTTTAGATGGTCTTGAAGAGGAATTCAAGATCTACAACTTTCATGGGACTTTGAAGATAGATTATATCATCTACTAGGTCAAAAATGGGACCCAACAAAAGGATCAAATAAACAGTGCACCAGACTAAAGGATCAGATGAACAGTGCAACAAACGAAAGGATCAGATGAACAATGACATCTTCACTAGACGATATGACATCACTAGATGAAGCATCCTCACCAGACGATATATCCTCACCAGAAAAAGCATCCTCACAAGACAATACATCCTTATAAGATGAAGCGCCCTCACAAGATGATACGTCCTCACAAGACGAAGCATCCTTACAAGATGAAGCGTCCTCAGAAGACGATACGTCCTCACAAGACGAAGTGTCCTCACAAGATGATACGTCATCACCAGATGATAGGTTTTCACCAGACGATATGATGTCATCAGGTGATACGTCCTCTCAAATCAAAATTTAACTCTCTAACTATACATTCTCAGTAAACTTCTCCAACGTATTTTCCTTCATTAAATCCAACATTTAAATTTTTGTTTCTAGTCTTTCTACTCCATTTGATTCAACTCATTCACTATAACCACAATTCTCAATCTATCATCTAAAATTATTTAACATTGAATCCACAAATTTTCAACTAATCCCATGACAAATTCAATTATACCCAAAATGTCAATGAGTGCATGTACAATCATTTTCATACGTGTGAAAATTCAAATCCACGTCCATATAAGATGACATTTTATTGATGATGACTTGTACATCATTTAGTTTGCAGTTAGGTTTATACCTTAAGTAAACTTGATCACTTTCCATTTGTCATTCATAAATTCATCAATTTTTTCCTAGTATTTTACATTCACATAATTTCCTCAATTCTTATTTAATCATACCTAATTCACCATACTCATATTCTTTGGATCTCATTTGCATTCACAAAAACATCGTTATACTAATCACAACTCATATTTTACACTTATCCTTGAACATTTTCATGAACAAAAACCTCTTATAACACATATGTAATTGTTACTTTAAATCTGGAATTTCAGCAAGCTAAATCTATACATTCACCAAACTTTTTCCAGCAATATATTTTCATACATTTACTCAATTCTCAATCATAATTATCCCATGTTCTTTAATGCTCATTCATCCATACCTTATACAGATTTCTCATGTTCTTAAGATCATGTTTGCATTATAAGAACTCGTTTATTCCTTTAACAAACTATAATTTTCTACATTTGAACTCAACCACATCAAAATAGTCCCTTTTGTAGGTTATAACTTCAATTAACTGCATAAACTTATCAAAATATCTTCTGGCCAAACTGTTTCACAAAAGCATTAATAAGATATCAATAAAATTTTTTCATGTTTTATACTTTGACTAATTCGAGCTCTAAGGTCCCCAAAAATCAGGAAATAATATAAGGTTCCTACATCGGGGTCTTTTACAAGAAGTATTAGGAAAATAAGCATAACTCAAGCTCTAGTCACTATTTTATCAAGACACCTCCCTATAGTTCAAGCTAAGAACTATATCTATAACTTTAATTCTTTGAATTTCTTCAAGTTCATGCCCTAAAGATATGTAAAACAGGTCAAAAGAGGAAGATGAAATTTAAACGAGAATTTTGACCTATAACTCTAACTTTCCATATTCAAGAACACTTCAATAACAACTATCTTTACCATGAACCCACCTTTATTTAGACATCAAATCTCAAACTAAATCATCCATTTAACATTTTATAGCCTACTAATTTCATACATGCAAAAACAAAATAGAAAAGTACCTACGTTTATGCAGAAATTTCCAGCATAATCAATCATTAACATTATTCACAATTCATCCTAATTCATCATCATTAATTCTCTATTATAATATAAGATAAACACTAATCTTTTACTTACTTGTTTATTTCTAATCCTAGCTCAAAAGTAACTCTAAATCAGCACTACAAGCCTGTAAAATCACCACACATTCAAGGCGGAGCTTAGATGGATTTCTACTAGGTTCAATGAGCAACAACAATCTAATCTTTTACTTAACTTTATGAAGGTAAAACATGGATTATTTTGGGCCCCTGCCCTTACAAGAAATATGCCTAACATCCTAAATGACATCTGGACATGTGCCCTACAAGGGTAGGGAGCTCACACCAGTCAATTAGTAGAATCATAAATTTACTTCTTCAAAAAAATTGTAGCTCCATGTCTCTAGGTTATTTTGAACTAAAGACCATCTCATTCGAAGTTTTATAGACCAAGATATGATTAAAAATCCAAAATATGTACCTAACTAATTCCTACTCTTCTAATCTATTACCTCATTTTCTTTCCATCAATCTTTTCAAATCAACTCCAAAGCCTTACGAAGAGAAAGAGAAATGTGTTAGGAAGCTATTGTTTCAAAAATCAAGTCATTTAGAGGTCGGATGACAAAGCTATGGTCAGAAGAATCGAGCATGTTCAGGTTTGGGAAAACTTGCAAATCACGATCCTGACTTTTGAAAATTTTTAAAAGCATTTTCTATATGACATTCAGATGAGGATTTTCACAGATCATAAATGTATCAAGTACTTACTGATCCAGAAAGAGTTGAATTTGAGACAGAGAAGGTGGATGGAGTTACTCAAGGATTATGACTTGTTGATTGAATACCATCCAAGAAAGGCAAATTTAGTGGTGGATGCCTTGAGTGGGAAATCCTCCATAGCCCAGGCTCAAAAAGTTTATTTTCTATTATTGACAGAGATGGCTAAGATTAGAATAAGCTTGAAATAGGAAGAACTTGATTGTATTATTCCTAATTTCAAAGTGAGACCAATACTCAGGGAGAAAGTTAAGGAGTTATAAGCGCAGGATGTAGAATTAAGCAAGCTCCAAAATGAAATTCAGAATGGTAAGAAGTCTGAAGTGGTAGTGAGGGATGATGGAATTTTGGTTATAGAAAATAGACTTTGTATTTCTAATGTCAAGGAAATAAAAGATGAGATACTCGATGAGGCACACAATGCACCCTATGTCATGCACCCAGGTACCACTAGGATGTGCAGAGATTAAGAGAGCATTTTTGGTGGAAAGGAATGAAGAAGGATGTAGCAAAATATACAAGCAAGTGTTTAGTGTGTCAGTAAGTTAAGGTTAAACACCAGGTACCTTCGAGGAGCTTAAGATAGATTGACAAGGGCTCCAATTATGACCTTGCCTATGGGAGATAAGGGTTAAACGTTTATAGTGATGCTTCAAGAAAGGCTTTGGGCTATATGTTGATGCAAAGAGACAAGGCGATACCTTATTCCTCAGGGTAATTAAAGCCTTACGAGTTGAAATATCCAACTTATGATCTGGAATTAGCTGCAGTAATCCTTTCCTTGAAAATTTGGAGTCATTTTTTGTATGGTGTTCAGACAAGGATTTTCACTAACCATAAAAGTATAAAGTACTTACTGAGCCAGAAAAAGTAGAATTTGAGACAGAAAAGGTGGTTGGAGTTGCTCAAAGATTATGACTTGTTAATTGAATACCATCTAGGAAAGGCAAATGTAGTGGCAAATGCCTTGAGTAGGAAATCCTCCATAGCCCATGTTCAGACAGTTTATCTATGACAGAGAAGGCTAAGCTTAGAATAAGCTTGAAAAGGTAGGAACCTGATTGTATTATTGTGATCAGTGTGTGGTTGAGTCTTTGGATCACTCCCTTAGAAACCGAATCAAAAATTTAATTCCAAAGATTGCAATATAGAGTGCAACTTCGGGTCGTCTCACTTAATTAGAACTAAGAGCAAATGATCTAAGCTAGCCTCACTGTCATGAAATGCAAACTAAATTAGTTAAGAGTGGGGTTTTGGATTATTTTGATTAAACTAAATGAATTGAATTAAATGAAAGAAAAGTGTATAAAAAGGGTGTTTTTGGATTTTTTGGAAATGAAAAGTGAAAACTCAAATAATGATCAAATATGATAAAATCCTCTTGAAAATGAGCTTTGGCTATCATCGTTCAAAACAATTCTTTTGGAAGCAAAATTCACTAAGTTTCGAATGATAAACCTTAAAGAACTCTTTATGTCCAGGGTTTTAATCAATGAACTCCATTTCTTAAAACCTTGTTGAATTCATCTTAGTGTTTGTAGTGGACAAGTTAATGCAAGTGGTCAATTTGGATCAAGCATAATCTCAATATCAAACACAACTAGGCAGATAAAAAAGAATTA
>JANSVA010421890.1:0-20644 GCA_025504915.1 Erythroxylum reticulatum | reverse complement strand
GAGTATTGCCAAATTACTTCATTTTCATTGTCAAAATATTAATATAATAATGTTATTATACATATTTAGCATATAGTTAGTTGATTAAGTAGATAATATTCATATTTTTTTTGCACTAATGATTGTTGCTAATATTAGAAGGAAAAAAATATACATATATATAATAACAAAAAGAATATTTATATAAAAATAAAAAATATATATAATGAATTTTAAACATATGGGTGTAAAAGAAATATGAAATAATTGGATGGAAGTTGAGTATAGTATACTATTTTAGTATAATAACAGTCCGAAAATGTTTGAGATATAACTTTCTAATTGTTGAATCAAATTGAACGATCCTGGTGTCATTAGAAACTTAAGAAGAACTAATATATTGATTAATTAAAATATAATTAATTGACTAATTAATGAAAATGAAATCTAATGTTATTATTAAGTACCATACGTTAATATTAATATTTGTGCATTATTAATTGTTTGTTGTTCATTGTTACATGAGTTGTTAGCTAACAAGCATGGGTTAATTTAAATATAATTAATAGGTTGCTAATTAAAATGAAATTAAATGTTATCATCATTAATTAAATATAATTAAATTATAATTTGTTAATTAATTTAAAAATCCAAAGTGCATATAGTTTTTGTCATTTTAAATTAAATATAACATATAATATAATTAATTGATTAAAATATTATTAATTGACTAATTAATGAAAATGATTTTTTTATTACAAAGGAAAAGAAAACAAACAAAACACTAGTTCCGACCTAATGCAGAACTTTGCGGTACAAGACACCATGTATATCACAGTACATATGGGCCGTAACAAGCATCGGCGCCTCCTGAAGTGGATGGACTTCGAGGCTAGAGTAAGCGGCAAGAGCAGCAAGACTGTCCGCACACTAGTTCCCTTCCCGGTGCACATGTTGTATCTTCACCTCCCAAGCTTGTCGCAGGATCTCCCACATGCCTGTGACCAAAAAAGAAAACTCAATCGACGTTAAGATGGCCGCGAAAAGGAGATTTATCACCTCCAAAGAATCCACTTCAAGAATAACCCATCGGAATCCAAGATTCCAGGCCAAGTGAAGGCCCGAGTGGACTCCCCAAAGTTCCGCAGCAAGGGGGAGCTCCGGCCAACGTGATGTAGAAAACCCCCGCACCACTGGCCTTGCCAATCTCTGATCAGACCGCCGGCAGTGGCAATGTTGGTCCCACTCTTGACTGCTCTATCGGTATTAATCTTGACCCAGCCTTCCATAAGTTTGGCCCAAGCCACCGGTTGGCCCTTTGCTAGCTCATGTTCTCTAAATACGCAACGTTTAATGATTTTAGCCCTGACGATCTAGTTAGCATAGTCCATAACTGCCCGATGACCATCTTCTGGCCAAATGAAGGTTTCCTCAAAGATACTTTTAATGTGCCATTTCCAAAGGAACCAGCAAGCTACCTCGTAAATGGTAGTCCATTGAACCTGTTGGACTTGGTCCTGCTTGTTCAGATTACAAGTCACCCACTGTTCCACATCATGAAGAAAGAGGTCTAGGTCCACAAATGCAAGTTGGAATTTACACCAGAAAGCTATAACTTGTCTGCAATCGCGAAAGGCGTGCAGCGTGGACTCTGCACGGACATAGGAAGGGCACTTGCTGTCAAACGTGAGATGAAGGGTTACCCACTGTTAGTTAGTCAAAAGCTTTTGCTTGAACAATTACTAAAGGAAAACCCTTATCCGCTAGGGGCCAGCCCATTTCCAGATAGCAACCCACGACCTGCTGGCTACAGAAGCAGTAGTGAACTTGTCATTCTGGGTAGGACCTCAAGTAATAGTATCCATAGTGGTGCTGGACGTAGCTAACTGGATCGTCTCTATATCCATACATACAGAGAAAGGGAGATACTGTTAAAACAGAGGTCATTGCCAAAAGCCTCCCCCATTCATGAAATCGACCACAATGGCGTATAGAATCGTCTCCGAAATAAAGGAGGTGACCACGGAAATTAAGGGTCCCCAGTCAGGCACCCAGGTTCCAACAAGAATAAGATATTCCTCCCATTTCCCAACTTCCACCGTAGTCCTTGACGAACAAAGTGCCAGATAACTGAGAGATCCCTCCACGTAGTTAAAGCCTTTGATCTCTTAAGAGAGAGGGTGATATGATCCTGGTCTATGCGATACTTAGCCCGTAAGACTTTGACCCATAAGGAGGTGGGTTTGGTAATCAAATCCCAACCAAGTTTGGTTAAAAGCGCATCATTAAACGTGCGAAGACGTTTTAAGCCTATATACCCCTTTCTTGTTTGGGTTAACAAACTTCCTCCCACTTGACCAGATGCAATTGTCAGTGATCGCCTGTATCGCCCCAGACAAACGCTCGCATGATGCGATCCAACTTATCACAGAGTTGCTGTGGGAGTTTGACCGTCTGTATGGTGAAAATAGGGAGCGCTGAGATGACAGATTGAGCAAGGGTGACTCGCCCTGCTAACGACAAAGCCTAGGCCTTCCATCCAGAGAGTTTCTTTTGTGTTGTGTCCACTATATACTGGTAGGTTCACTTCGTGGTTCGCTCATGGATAAACGGAATGCTTAAGTACTTCCCTAGGTTATTCGTACGGGTGATGTTTAAAAATTGACTGAGTCGATGTGCATCCTCAGAAGAAACATTTTTGGAAAAGAAAATCTTGGTTTTGGCTGTATTGACCTTTTGGCTCGAGGCAGAACAAAAGATTGCCAGAGTATTAGCGATAAGCTGAACCTGGGAGTCTATAGCTTCTGCAAACAGGACCAGATCATCGACGAAGAACAAATGAGAGGTAGAAGGCCTTGTATGACCCATCTTGATCGGTTTCCAAGTACCTTGGCCCACCTCTTTCAAAATGAGATGTCCTTATTGTTTCATGCACAGGAAAAAAAGGTACGGAGAGAGTGGGTCTCCTTGGCGAATCCCTCGTGAGGGCCTGAAAGGGGGAGACTTAGAGCCTTGCCAATCGACTTGTATGGTGACCGTCGTCACGCACTTCATAATAAGACTGATAAGGTGAGCTGGGAGACTGATGTCCAACAGAGTGCTATTGATAAACTCCCAGCAGAGTCTGTCATAAGCTTTCTCCAAGTCTACCTTGATTGCTAAAAAGCTAGTCTTCCCCTGTTTCTTACGCATTGTGTGGATGACCTCCTAAGCTATGATGATATTATCTGTAATTTGTCGACTAGGAATGAAACTACATTGGGTGTCTGCCACTAGATGCTCTATCTGGGGTTTAAGCTAGGTCACAAGAATTTTGGATATTATCTTGTAGAGAATTGTGCATAGGCTAACAGGTTGGAAATGAGCCATACAAGACAAGGAAGGGATTTTAGGGGTTAAAACCAACACTGTTTGATTTATGTCCGCTTCCCATCGATCAAAACTGAAGACCTCCTGGATGTAATCCACTACTTTGGGCCCAATGGTCCTCCATTGTTTTTGAAAAAAGAGGGCATTAAGGCCATCAATTCCCGGAGCCTTATGAGGATGCATGGAAAATGAAATTTAATGTTATTATTAAGTACCATATTTTCACTAAATATGCATCTGTATTTTTGCCATATCTTGGTCTAAGGACATCTAAATGTGACGATTTTAAATTTAGATTCAACTATAGACATGTGGATATATTTTCATGAAGAAATTGAAATTTAATTCTATCTCAAAGAATTTCAAAATATAACTCGAAGTTGAGTTTGTGGATTCTGTCATGGTTTGGAACAGTCTGTAGTGTTTTTATCATAACTTGCAGAATATCAAACCAAATTGCATGAAACTAGTTTCATTAGAAACAAAAGATATAAAGGAACAATTGTTTAGAAGTGTATTTAGCCAAAATCCTTCATATTCCTTATCAAACAGACCATGAAATATGGACCCGAAGGTCTATTTTGAGAATGAAGAGATAAGAGAGGTTAAATTTTGATCTGAATTTCCATGAATTTACTGTAATGACATAGATAGATTTTGATAAAATTGTCTTCATAAAAGTTGTATATCTTTTTTTTATCTTTCCATTGATATAAATTTTGTAATTTTTGGAGATCTGAATCAAAAGTTATGGAGGTTTGAAGTTGAGATTTCGGTGAGAAAGAAGAAGTGGAAAAGCAAAATGCACCGTCATGCATAGGCACGATGGTGAAATTAAGGTACATTGAATTTTCACCATCATGTATAAGCATGACGATGACATTGAGGATAAAATGTGATTTGCACCCTCGTGCATATGCATGATCATGCTTTTCGAGATTTTTCTTTTTCCTAAACAGTCTTGCTTCTTTTGACCATAACTTCTTCTCTAGACCTCCAAATAACTTAATTCTTGAACCAATAGATTCCTAACACCTTTTTCTATCTCTCCATAAAAAATTGTATCATTAAATATTGAATTGAAAAAGATTAATCAAATCAAAATGTGGAATCTGTTGGAACAGTGAAATAGGATTATCCTACTGAACACCCTTCAGTACTTTGATTATATCTGGATCTATAGGATTCTAAATGAGATGATTTTTGATTTGAAGTAAACTAGAGAAATAGGGATACAAATCATATGAAGAAGTAGAATTTTGATTCAGTCTCTAAGATGTTGAATTTTCGGATGGAAATTGTGCATAGTACACTATTTTTGGATATTAACAACCTGCTTCCAAAGTACTGAACCAAATTGAGTGATTTTGGTGTCAATATAAACATCAGACATAGAGGAACACTTTTTTATAAGTGAGTATGACCAAATTACATCATTTTGACCTCTTGATTGAGTATGAACAGTAGACCTGAAAGTGTATCTTGGAAAAAAAATCTGAAAGTTGTTCAAGGAGAATGAATTGAGAATTTAATGGTTTTAGTATATATATAATTATAAGGGGAAAAATATACATACATATAAAATAACAAAAAGAATATTTATATAAAAATAAAAAAATATATAATGAATTTTAAACATATGGGTGTTAAAAAAATTAAACATCAAATAATTAGATGGAAGCTAAGTATAGTATACTGTTTTAGTATAACAACAGCCCAAAAATGTTTGAGATATAACTTTCAGATTATTGAATCAAATTGAACGATCCTGGTGTCATTAGAAACTTAAGAAAAATTACTGTATTGATTAATTAAAATATAACTAATTGACTAATTCATGAGAATGAAATTTAATGTTATTATTAAGTACCATATGTTAATATTAATATCGGTGCATTATTAATTGTTTATTGTTCATTATTACATGAGTTGTTAGCTAACAAGCTTAGGTTAATTTAAATATAATTAATAAGATGTTAATTAAAATGAAATTAAATGATATCATATTTAATTAAATATAATTAAACTATAATTTCTTAATTAATTTAAAAATCAAAAGTGCATATAGTTTTTGTCATTTTAAATTAAATATAAAGTATAATATAATTAATTTATTAATTGGTTAAAGTATTATTAATTGACTAATTAATGAAAATTAAATTTAATGTTATTATTAAATACCATATTTTTGTTGAATATGCATCTGTATTTTTACCATATCTTGGTCTATGGACATATAAATGTGATTATTTTAAATTTATATTAAACTAAAGATGTGTCGCTATATTTTTCATGAAGAAATCAAAATTTAATTCTATCTCAAAGAGTTTCAAAATGTAGCGTGAAGTTGAGTTTGTGGATTCTGTCATGGTTTGGAACAGTCTGTAGTGTTTTTAGCATAACTTCCAAAATATCGAACCAAATTGCATGAAACTAATTTCATTAGAAACTTAAAACATAAATAAACAATTGTTTAGAAGCGTGTTTGTCCTAAATCCTTCATATTCCTTATCAAACAGACCATGAAAGATGGACCTGAAGGTCTGTTTTGAGAATAAAGAGATAAGAGAGGATAAATTTTGATCTAAACTTCCATGAATTTACTGTACTGATATAGATAGATTTTGATAAAATTTCCTTATGAAAGTTGTATATATTTCTTTTAGCTTTCCATGGATATAAAGTTTGTAATTTTTGGAGATCTGGATCAAAAGTTATGGAGATTTGAAGTTGAGATTTCGGTGAGGAAGAAAAAGTGGAAAAGCATGCATGACGGTGACTTTTGAAATTTAAGCAAAATTCACCGTCATGCATAATCACGACAGTGACATTGAACTTTTACCATCGTGCATAAGCACGACGGTGACATTGAGGAAAAAACGTGATTTGCACCCTTGTGCGTATGCATGATCATGCTTTTGGAGATTTTTCTTTTTTCTGAACAATCTTGCTTCTTTTAACCATAACTTCTTCTCTAGACCTCCAAATGACTTGGTTCCTGAATCAATAGATTCCTAACACCTTTCTATACCTTTCCATAAAACTTTGTAGCATTCCAGATTTAATTGAATAAGATTTATCAAATCAAAGTGTGGAATCTGTTGGAACAGTGAAATAAGATTATCCTAGTGAACACTCTTTAGTATTTTGATTATATCTGGATCTATAGGATTCTAAATGAGATGATTTTTTATTTGAAGTAAACTAAAGAAATAGGAATACAAATAATATGAAGAAGCAGAATTTTGATTCAGTCTCTAAGATGTTGAATTTCCGGATAGAAGTTGTGCATAGTATATTGTTTTTGGATATGAACAACCTGATAATGTTTGAGGCATCTCTTCCAAATTACTAAACTAAATTGAGTGATTTTTGTGTCAATAGAAACATAAGACATAGAGGAACACTTTTATAGAAGAGAGTATGACCAAATTAAATCAGTTTTACCTTTTGATTGAGCAAGAACAGTAGACCCGAAAGTGTATCTTGGAAAAAGAAATATATACATATATGTATGTATGTATTTAATTAGAAGGAAAAAATATACATATATATATAATAACAAAAGGAATATTTATATAAAAATTATATATATATATAATGAATTTTAAACATATGGGTGTAAAAAAAAATTTAACATCAAATAATTAGATGAAGGTTAAGTATAGTATACTATTTTAGTATAACAACAGTCCGAAAATGTTTGAGATATAACTTTCAAATTTTTGAATCAAATTGAACGATCCTGGTGTCATTAGAAACTTAAGAAGAATTAATATATTTATTAATTAAAATATAATTAATTGACTAATTAATGAAAATGAAATGTAATGTTATTATTAAGTACCATATGTTAATATTAATATCCGTGCATTAGTAATTGTTTATTGTTCATTGTTACGTGAGTTGTTAGCTAACAAGGATGGGTTAATCTAAATATGATTAATAGGTTGTTAATTAAAATGAAATTAAATTTTATCATCATTAATTAAATATAATTAAATTATAATTTTTTAAATTCGGTGATTTTAAATTTAGATTTAATTACAGACGTGTAGCTATATTTTTTATGAAGAAATCGAAATTTAATTCTATCTCAAAGAATTTCAAAACGTAGCTCAAAGTTGAGTTTTTGGATTCTATCATGGTTTGGAATAGTTTGTAATGTTTTTAGCATAACTTGCAGAATATCAAACCAAATTGCATGAAACTTATTTCATTAGAAACTTAAGACATAAAGGAATAATTGTTTAGAAGAGTGTTTGGCCTAAATTCTTCATATTCCTTATCAAACAGACCATGAAAGATGGACCTGAAGGTCTGTTTTGAGAATGAAGAGATAAGAGAGGTTAAATTTTGATATGAACTTCCATGAATTTACTGTACTGACTTAGATAGATTTTGAAAAAATCATCTTCATGAAATTTGTATATCTTTCTTTTAGGTTTCCATGGATATAAAGTTTGTAATTTTTGAAGATCTGGATCAAAAGTTATGGAGGTTTGAAGTTGAGATTTCGGTGAGGAAGAAGAAGTGGAAAAGCACCGTCGTACTTACTTTTTAAATTTAAGCAAAATGCACCATCATACATAAGCACAACGGTGACATTGAGGAAAAAATGTGATTTGCACCTTCGTGCGCATGCACGATCACGCTTTTGGAGATTTTTCTTTTTCTTAAATAGTTTTGCTTCTTTTGACCATAACTTCTTCTCTAGACCTCCAAATGACTTGATTCCGAAATAAATAGATTCGTCACATATTTTGCTATCCCTATATAAAAATTTGTAGCATTTCATATTGAATTGAAAAAGATTGATTAAATCAAAGTGTGGAATCTGTCGGAACAGTAAAATAGGATTATCCTACTAAACACCCATCAGTATTTTGATTATATCTGGATCTATAGGATTCCAAATGAGATGATTTTTAATTTAGAGTAAACTAGAGAAATTGATCTACAAATCATATGAATAAGTATAATTTTTATTTGGTCTCTAAGATATTGAATTTCCGGATGGAAGTTGTACATAGTACATTGTTTTTTGATATGAACAACACGATAATGTTTGAGACATATCTTCCAAATTAATAAACCAAATTGAGTGATTTTGGTGTCAATAGAATCATAACACATAGAGGAACACTTTTCTAGAAGAGATTATGACCAAATTACGTCATTTTGATCTCCTGATTGAGCGTGAACAGTAGACCCGAATGTGTGTCTTGGTAAAAAATCTGAAAGTGGTTCAGGGAGAATGAATTGTGAATTTAAAGGTTTTAGTAAGGCATAAACCTAAGTGTAAATTATAATTAGATGAGTTTTGATATGAGAATGATTTTTTGATGAAATTGATGGATAAATATCTGAGATTGTCATAAACATGCATTGTATATATGTCATTACATACATGTGCATTGTTAAACAATTATAATTGTGCATATTGTGATATATGTGTATGTTGTTTGATATAGAGGAGCAACTGGAACGTCAACCTCCAGATGTTGCTAGATCTTCTAAGCATTACCTTCGGGGGCAACTAGTGAGTAAACTAGACTATTTCTCTCAATTATTGTTTGCTTAAATTATGTTTTGTGTGATAAATGAATGTGAATTGAATTGTGTTGAATTTTGGACAGAAGGTCCGATGATTGTGAACTGTGGAATGTATACTGAAATGCTGATTATATGTGAATGTGACGACCTATGTGTTTCATAAAATGATTGATCGTGGTAGATGCATTCCATACATGAATGCATAATCAGATAATGACAGTTATGACCAGAGTAGCTACCAATCAGAGCTTAAAGCTCAAAGTATGAAAAGAGCCTCGAGCTCAGACAGTGATTAAGAGCCTAAGGCTCACTATGTAAAATGAGCCATATATCTTCATTAGATAAGGGACAATTATAAATGAGCTCAGTATCCAAAATGGATATGGGACAGTTCAGGCACTCGGTCATAACAACGTAGTAATTGGAAAGTGTCTCATGAGCATTTCATATGCATTTTGTTAAGTATATTTGCTGGATTGAAATGCCAAATTTGCCTATGCTTAAGTGAAAATGTGATATTTATGTAAAGTGCAATATATGATTATATGTTATGTGAAATGATGTGTTGCATGAATTGAGTGAATTATCGATGATAGTTACCTCATTGAGTTCACAAAACTCATCCAAAATTTGCAAATATTTTTCACGACTTAGAAGAATACCCCGTTAGGCAAACGGGAGTATACCTACAGCATACAAGTAAGGGGTAGAAGTCGGGATCAATTCACATATGCATTGTATTTCTTTATTTTCGTACTAAATTGTATATTTCGCAAATTTTTTTATCATTTGTAATTAAATATTGCGGTATGTAATAACTTTTAGAATTGGAAATGTTTTTTATTTGTAATGGGCCCAAATGCCTATTGAAATTATGATGTTTGTATTACTATGATTGAAAATGTTTATGAAATAAAATAGGTCCAATTTGAATATTGACTTCCACATATGTTATTGTTTAAAAAAAGTTATACTGAGCTTTAACTGATTGACTATGCTAGCATGTCATCCTTGCGGGGTACGGACTCGGATATCACACAGGATGTCGAGTATGTGTCTAGCGAGAGTGGGCTGTTACATTGGTTCAGTATTCTGAAAGTTATACTCCAAATATTTTCGGACTATTCTCATTCTATAACAGTACACTATACTCAACTTTCATCCAGAAATTGAAATTCTTAGAGATTGAGTTAAAACTCTATTTCTTCAGAAAATTTGTAGTGCTATGTCCCTAATTTACTAAAAATAAAAAATCATTCCATTTGGAAAACTACAGACCAAGATATGGTCCAATTACTGAAATATGTTCAGTAAAAATCATCCCAATTATCATATTTCAACACAGTCACATTTCCATCTTAAATTCATAACCAATCCATTTCAGAAAGTTATGATTTTTGGTGGAGATGTAAATCAATGTTAAAAATTCGATCACAACTGCTTTTATGTTTCATGCATTCATGTAATAGAATACATCACATTCATATATTTTCAATCAGTTAGTTTCACATTCATCATCGGGCCTTGGTCCGACATTCAACAATTAAGTTGAAAATCACTTTTCTTATTCATATACACATTCACATTCAGATTACATTTATCATCAGACCATGGTCCGTCATTTAAGATAAATGTTGAGAAACACTTATTTCTTCTCATTCACATACAAGTAACACTTCAATATCACATTTATGCATCAAGTCTCGAACCTTCATTGTTCGGCATTAACATAAGCAAATCACATTCATATCAATTATATTCACATTGCATAATAATCATAACCGTACTCATTCAATGCAGAAACTGAAATTTAGAACAAACAATAAACTGAGACCATCTAGGTTGACTCACAGTACGCTCCAGATTAGCATTAACTTTCATAATTTGGAAAAGTTTGAATGTGGACATTTATCCTGCACATCAAAATTATGCAATACACACATTGTACACAAACATTGATAACTTTGCACAATTATAAATATTCATTGATGCACATGTGTGTATATGTAATATATACAATACATGTTTATGACAATCTCGGGTATATTATCAAATTTTACATTTTATCACATTCTCATTTTTAGTATCATTTGCTTTCATAATAACCCGTTTCTCATTCACTTTTACTAGATACACTTTACTCCTCTTCTTGAATCACAACTTCAATCATATGAATATCTTTATTCCCATTAAACTCATGCCTTTTGTACTTTTATACTAACAATTCATTCACTAATGCTATTCCAACATTACAAGATCAAACATTATCTAAATTCTCATTTCAATCCTATATCACCTCCGAAATTCTAGACTTTTGGATCAATTTTTCATGATCATTCTTATCAGGTAAATGAAGTAATTTAGCAATACTTTCTCTAGAAAAGTGTTCCCTATTGTCTTAATTTTCTAATGACACCACGATCATTCAATTTGGCTCAGTATTCCACAAGTTATACTCCAAATAATTCAGATTGTTCATAAATTGTATAGTATTCTATACCCAAGTTCAAGTCAGACTTTGAAACTCTGGAGATAGAATTGGAATTTGATTTATTCATAACAATTGTAGCCCTATGCATCTCTTTTAATCTAAATCAAGAATCATTCTATTTAGATAACTAAATAACAAGTTATGCCTAAAATACCGAGACATGTTCAGTGATAATACTCCAGTCATGAAGTTCCAGGATTTTTCATCATTTTTGTCCCCATTAAATCAATCAATCTCTTTAAAATGAATTCAGATGGCTATAATTTTTTCTAAATTAAGATCAATGTGTTATGAGTCCAATGGTTCAAGTCTTATGTCAGTTAGAGGTCGAAAGAAGAAATTATGACCAAAAGAGTGAAGGATGTTCACATCAGTCCACTTCAGTACGCATTCAATGTTACAATCGTGCATAGGTACGATTGTGAGATTCAAGTTGACTCAAAAAAGACAAGCACGATCATGCTTTTTCAAACTTCTCAAAAAAGTCATGATCGTGCAGAAGCATGATAGTGCAATGCCTATTTTCTTCTCCAAATTCACGCACTACAATCTCTTCTTCTCAAAACAAATCTTTGGGTCAATCTTTTATGGATAGTTTGACAAGGATAATGAAAGATTTAGGCAAAAAAACTCTTCTACAAAATTGTTCCTTTATGTTTTAAGTTTCTAATGAAATAGACCATTCCAAACCACGACAGAATCCACGAACTTAATTTCGAGCTAAAATTTGAAACTCTTAGAGACATAATTCAATTTCGATTCCTTCATAAAAAATATAGTCATACATCTGTAGTTTAATATGAACTTAAAATCATCTTATTTGAATATATATAGACCAAGATATGGCAAAAATACAGATGCATGTTCAATGAAAACACTACATCTGTACATGTCCAACACACTTCAACATCATTTTCATCTTAATTCATCTCTTTTGCTTACACTATCACTTCTACCTAATTTCCTTAATATTTCATCTTCATTCCTATTTCATTTCAACTCAACTTATCACAACCAAATCAAAATGTATCATTTTTCATAATCATCCAAACGTGATTTTCACACTCATGCATTATTTAGATACAATTAAATCATTGATTAAATGATTAAATTTTATATAATTCATAGTTATTGGAATATAATAAATTTATTCAATTATTATCGATAATTATTAGTATATAATTAATCATCTTATTTACGAAAGCTTAGTTACTTGATTAAGTTGTCAATATTAATGTTTGATATATATATTACCGTATTTATAATTATTGTTAATTATTATTAATTATTGTATAATTTATCTCACTGAAAAATTTTACATCCTATTATGATGTAATTTTTCAAGACTAATTGTAGTCACGAGTATAAATTAAATAAGTCACACCCGTGATTATTATTTTTTAATTTCATTTTTAATTTTTCGATTTACTTTTAATATTTCATAATATATAATATGCGTGAAATTTTTCATTTTTTATGTTCTTACTTATGTATTTGTAATATTTCAACCTTTAAAATGTTCCAACCTTATTTTAATTATTCATTTTTAGTATTCGAAATTATATATTTTTAATACTTCTATCATAATTTCTTTCTTAATATACATCTAAAAATTTTAATGCTCATAATTTGATGCCAAATTTTAATTTTCACAATATTCATTTATACATTAAATAATATTAAATAATATTAGATGTTAACACTTTTGTATTATCTCAAATGATTAAATGTTTATAACTTTCTCACAACATATTAAATGAATTTATCAACTTTTTAAAACCTTCATTAATTATGATATTTAATTAGTAACAAAACATTTTACATTTTTAAAACTTTATTTCGTTTCTTGCTTTTTTTTCACTCCATATTTTTACTAACTAAATTTACCTGTTTCTTTTTTATATTAAATTTATATATTTTTTAATATAAATGAATAAATCTAAATATTCATCATCTTGCAAGAAAATTTTAAATTACACAGTATTTATTTATTGTGAGCTTATTTTTTTTATATTCTACCTTTTATTTTTTCAATATAATATATTTAAACCTTTTTTTATAAAATTTGCCTTTCATATTTAAAATTTCTATAATTTGATTACTTCTTTTTACAGAATTACAAATTTAGAATATTTATAACTTAATGACAAATTTTAAATTTTGTAATTTTTTATTTTCAAATTTAAAAATTTTCACATTTATTTATACATAAGCCATTAAATTAACAGGCATTATTTAAGACACATTATTATTGCGCATCTGCGCAGTTTTACTCTGCTAGTCTTTTTTTTTTAAGGGAAGCAAACGAAAAACGTTACACTCTAAGTCTGGGGAAACAAATTCCCAATAGATCCTATAAAAGGATCAAGTGGCACTCAACGGGTGTTGTGTTAAAATGATGGACATCAATGTCAAAATTGTTGGCATATTTGGCTAACCAGTCGACGCATCTATTACTCTCTCGATAGATGTGCCGATGAGCAACAGTCCAGTTTCTAGTGAACAGCTCACGGATACCCTGGACGATTGGGTTGGGCGTCCTGGAACGGCTGCCTGCAGAGGATAAATGATCAAACATTGTCTTTAAATCGACTTCGAGCTCGATTCGGTGATAGCCCAGATTCCATGCCAGTGTGAGCCCAGTGAACACTCTCCAGAGTTCTGCATTCAGCAGAGAGAACCATCTAATATGATGTGAGAACCCTCCTCGCCAGTGGCCTGTACTATCTCAGAGAATGTCGCCTGTAGTGGTCGTTAAAGAAGACCGTTGACAAGCTCCATCAGTATTAAGCTTGATCTAATCAGGGACGGTGATCGCCAGCTGATGAATTGCTCCTGTCGAGGTCGGTAACCATGAGAAACTGCTAGCTGAGGGCACCTGGCTGAGTCTCGTAGGATACCTGCATAAGACAAAATAAGAGAAATAGGTGATGAAGGCCAAGTAAAGAGGGTATCAAAAATGGATTTGTTCCTCCATTGCCAGAGGAACCAACTGGAAATGCCAAAAAGAAGCGACCAAGCATGGCCAAAAACTGGACGGTGGCAATTGAGATTATGGAAAAGCCAGTCCTGATTCAACTGGTTGAAAAAGTCAGCCTAGACTAGAGAAGGAGGGAAGGCGGTCCACACTTGTCTGCCTTGGGCACAGTCGCACACTGCATGCATCGAGGTTTCCTCAAGGCTACAGTGATAGCAATCTCCAGTAATAGTGCAATGGCATCGAACTCTATGTTGGTTCGTGAGTAGCCGGTCATGCGCTAAAAGCCAAAGGAAGGAACAGATGCGTGGAAGTCCCTTCCATTGCCAAATGGTCATCCAGATGCCATGGGCTGAGGCGTCCGCCTGACCCGTGGTCAGGCTGTACGTTGAAGCCACAATGAATTGCCCTGTGTCAAAGCAATCCTAGATAAGTGTATCGAGCCTAAGTGTAAGCCTAGGTGGAAAGGTTCCCGCTATCAACCGGCAAACAGGCCGGAGGAGGTAAGCTTGAATGAGACCCCAATTCCACTATCCGTTGACGTCTACAAAATGAAGAACATTAAGATTGTGGATGGACAACGGGATGGGGTTGGTAACATGCGAGATAAGAGGGCCTATCCCCAAAATCCAATTGTCTAGCCAAAATCGAGTGTGATAGCCATCACCGATCATCCATTTGACCCTTATTGTACGAGAGGCCATGTGGATTTGATGCTTTTCCAGATCATTAACCCTCCTACGATAGGCAACTGAGAGGGGAGAAACCGAGAGGGGAGAAGACCGACGTCCACGCAGTATTTAGCGGATAGGACTTGGACCAGAGTAAGTCCGAATTGTTCAGCATAGTCTATCCTAATTTGGCTAGGAACACGTCATTAGTTTCGCGAATCGTACGCATGCCCAGTCCCCTAAGCTCTTTAGGTTAACAGACAACCTCCCAATTGACTAGTTGAATCCGCTGTTGCCCCTCAGTCGAACCCCAGACAAATTGTTGCATTAACTTCTCAATATCTTAACTTCTCAATATCGGCACAAATCCGATGGGGCAACCTAATCGTCTGTATAGTGTAACTAGGTAGAGACTCAATAACAGATTTAGCCAAAGTGATACATCCCGCCAGCGACAAAAGTTGAGCCTTCCAGCTAGAGAGACGTTGTTGCACCTTGTCAATGATGTACTGATAAGTGAGACAACTGATCCGTTCATGCAGAAGGGGGACACCTAGGTAACGACCAAGATCCGAAGTCTGGTGAAAGCCAAGAGCTCTACTTAAACTGCAAGTAGTAGTCGGAGGGATATTTTTGGAGAAGAAGCAACGGGATTTGTCGTGATAGACTCTCTGGCCGGACGCCGCACAAAAATCCACTAAGACCTTCCTAATGACTGTCACTTGGTCCAGAGAGGCGGTAGCGACCAGGATAAGATCGTCGGCAAAGAACAGATGAATAGGCTGCCAGCAACCTTGGGACACCTCATGCGAGATGGATTGACCTAAGCATTCCAAACACAGCACAAAAAGGTACGGGAAAATAGGATCCCCCTGCCGGAGGCCTCGGGAGGGTCTGAAGGCATCACTGAGTTCCCCGTTCTAATTGACTTGGAAGGAGACACTAGTCACGCACTTTATGATAAGACTGATCAGAGAGGTAGGGAGCTCGATGTCAATGAGGGTATCTTGGATGAACACCCAGGACAGTCTATCATACGCTTTTTCCAAATCCACCTTCAAAGCCATCAGCCTTTTGCGTCCAATTGTCCTTTTCATAGAGTGAATGAATTCTTGGGTGATAATGATATTATCCGTAATCAGGATACCCGAGACAAAACTATATTGAGTCGGAGCTACTAGGAGCTCAAGGTAAGGTTTGAGGCGATTCATGAGGATCTTATAAAGGGCTTTGTATAGCACGGAGCACAATGCAATAGGTCGAAATTGTTATATCAACTGAGGGGAAGGGATCTTAGGGATGAGGACCAAGATAGTATGATTGAGGTCCGATTCCCAAATCTCATGACAAAAAAATCTCTGAAAAAAATGAGTCAAGGAAGGGCTAACAGTAGTCCACTGGGATTGGTAGAAGAGGGTTGTGAATCCGTCGAACCTAGGAGCCTTGTTGGGAGTCATGTCGAAGAACGCTCGCTTAACTTCCTCGTCCCTGAGTGGACTACCCAAGTCGTTGGAATCGTGTTACGGTAGGGGCGGGAAGAGGCCCTGTAAATGCCAGGCAGTGAGGCTCGGATGATCTTCCTAGTAGAGAGTCTCCAGATAATGCTGCGCGATGCCTTTAAGGATCGAAGGGTTAGAGATAACATTGCCATGCTGTCTCTTAAGGAAGAGATGTGCCCTTGGTGATGTCGATTCCTCGTGATTGTATAGTAGTAATGAGTATTCCTGTCACCATATAGTAGCCATTGACTTCTGGACCGTTGGTGCTAGTAGAGTTCTTTTTGAATGAGGGCCTATTTCAGGTTTAATCGTAGATCTTGCTTAAGCTCACGGAGCGAAGGCGAATTAGAGTCATCTAAGCATTTTTGTAAGCCTTCAAGACGAGCCAGGAGTTGCTTTTTGCGGTGAAAAATATTGCCAAAAGTGCTAGAGTTCCAAGTCTGTAACCTGTCAAAAAATCGTTCGAGTGCTCCACTAACATCACTCGTAGGAGAGGGCCAGGTATCCGCTACCACTTGTGCAAATCCGCTGTGGGTGAGCCAGGCTGATTGGAAGTGAAATTGTCTAGCCGGTGGAGGGAGGTCGAGGCGGTGGTCAAGGGTAATGAGGATAGGCCGATGGTCCGATTTTAGGAAGGGTAATCGAGCATACGTTTGTCCCCGCCGTCAAGTAAAACGAGGCCCAGAGAAACCAAGATCTTGCAGATGACAACTATGATCACAAATCTTAAAGTGTGGGTTGACGATGGGTTGGTGTCGGGATCCGCCACGTTTATCTCGACTCTCCAGTTTTGCATTAAAATCACCTCCTAGAAGCTAAGGGTTAGGAGTGATCCGGGCAATCTGCCTTAAATAGTGCCATAAGTATTTCTGTAATGAATACGTCGGGCTCGCATAGATGGTCGTAAAGTCGAACGATAAGTGAGTCCTGTTAAGTCAAAATGACTTCACGTCTAACAATTTTAATGGCATTCAAACAATAATAATATTAGAAATTATTAAATCGTTTTGATCAGGAAGCAAAACTAAGACGAAAGAAAGTAAGACGAAGTGGAAGCAAAAGTGAGACGAAAAAAATATGACGAAGCTGAAACAAAAGTAAAATGAAAGAAAATAAGACGAAATGGGGACAAAAGTAAGACAAAGCGGAGAAAAAAGTAAGACGAAGAACCGATACTACGTCGAACAGTTAATTAGTTTGAGTTAGTTACAAAACTCAACTAAATAACTGTTTTTACAATAATCAAGAAATCAAGAATCAAGAATCAAGAAGCAAGAAGAAAGAAGCAGTTATCAAGAAGTAGTTGAAGACGAAGGCTATAAATACAAGTCGAAGTCGAAGAATAAAAAGTTAGAGACTTTGAAAAGTTAGAGATTTTTAAAAAGCTTTTGATCTTTAGCAAACACTGTATTCATTATGCGAAACACTAGAGCTATCATTACTGTAACAAAGCTCGCAATATCTTTATGTAAGAAAGAAAAGAAGCTGAGAGCCTGAAGAGGCTAAGTGAGAAAAACAATACTTGTTGTAAGAGACCTGAAGTGGCTTTGTGAAAAAGAATACTTGTACTTTTGAGAAGAATAGTGAAATCTCAGAAAGTTTTCTAAGGACTAGACGTAGCTCACGGTTTGGGGTGAATCACGATAAAATCACCGTGTCAGTATCTACTCTCTAACTCTCATCTATTAATTTTTATTGTTTTATACAAGAATATAGAAGTTAATTGAAATACATTGTGATTGTCTGCTTAATAGTTTTTGAAAAAGTTATTTTTCAAAAGAATTTGAAAGGGGATTGTATTCACGCAAAACAATACACAATTCAACCCCCCCTTCTTATGCATTTTATCTATTGAACGTAAAGTCTATATTGAACGTAAAGTCTATTGGTATCAGAGTTCGGTTTCCAAAAACCACCGTTACAAAGTTTGGATAAAGATCTATGGCAGAATCACATATATATATAGCTGAAGGTGCCTCCGTCACTAGACCTCCTGCGTTCAATGGTGAAGACTATTATTATTGGAAAGACAGGTTGCGGCTCTTTATTGAATCTACACATATTAAATTTTGGGAGATTATCGAGAATGGACCGTATACACCGATGGATGATGAAGGAAATACCATTCCACGTACCAGATGGTCAGCTGATCAAAATGCAAGATTCCAGCTAAATTCAAAAGCCAAGTTCTTTCTAAGTTGTGCCCTAAGCAGAAGTGAATACGATAAAGTTCATGGATGCGACACTGCGAAGGAGATGTGGGATACTCTATCCATCGCACATGAAGGAACCAATCAAGTGAAAGAATCCAAGATAAGTATTCTTGTACACCAGTATTAGTTGTTCAAAATGCAGGAAGATGAGTCTATCGATCAGATGTTTGGACGATTTCAAACTATCATCAATGGACTTAAAGCTCTCGGAAGAACCTATGATAATCAAGAACATGTTCGAAAGATTCTTAGAAGTCTACCGAAAAGATGGAGACATAAAGTTACCGCAGTATAAAAAGCGAAGGACCTGAGTTTATTAAAGCTTGATGAATTGCTTGGATTCTTGAAGATACATGAAGTAGAGCTTGATGCAGAAGATAAACCTAGACGGGATAAATCTATAGCATTGAAAGCTGGACAAAAGAATCACAAGATTTAAAGAAAGAGAAGTTCATCGTCAAAAGTCTTGAAGATCGAAGAAGTCAAGAATGATGACTCCAATGAATCTGAACAAGATTCAAGAGAAGAAGATGATGAATTATCTTTTATCTCAAGGAAGATCAGACACATATGGAAGAATAGAGCAAGAGGAAACAAAGAGTTTTTGTTTAAGAAGAATAGCCAAGTTGACGGCAGGAGCGAGAAAATATCTGTCATCTGCTACAAATGCAATAAACCTGAACACTACAAGTCTGAATGTCCGTTGCTGAAAAGAAAACCAAAGAAAAATAGAGAAAACAAGAAAAGTATGATGGCAACATGGGAAGATTTGGATTCGTTCAAATCTGACACTGATTCAGAAGCATTAGTTCAAGCAAACATTTGCTTGGTAGCCGAAAGAGAAAGCGACGAGGAGGTAACTTTTAATTTTAATGAATTACAAGATGCATATTCATAATTATTAGAAGATTCTCATGTCATACTTAAGCAATATAGCTTATAAAAGAAAAAGTTTGTAAAAAACTTAAAGAACACGCAAGTGTTAGAGAGAGAAAACATCTGCCTAAAGAAACAAGTAGACGACATGAAGAAAAAGATAGCTATAGATAGATCTGATGAAATCAGTCAGCTGAAACAAAGAATTAATATCCTTTCACCTGATCTATAAACATTCACTGAAAGTACAAAAATAAATGAATGCCATGCTAGGAAGATACAGACACCCTAATGATAAGAGTGGTTTAGGGTTTGCTAAAAAGAATACTCAGTATAAAAAGAACTTTGTTCCTTATAGGAAGAAATTTCATCAATCACATTATCATCATACCATGAATCATTTTAAGACTAACACCAAAAGACCCAAGAAAATCTGGGTACCTAAGAAAAATATAATATCTACAGCAGGTCTCCTTCCTTGGAAAAGACAACCAACATCAATGGTATTTGGACAGTGGATGCTCTCGACATATGACGGGAAAAAAGTCTATGTTCCTAGATCTTCAAAATAAGAAGGGAGGATCAGTAACTTTTGAAGACAACCAGCAGGGCAAAATCATTAGAATCGGTAAAATTGGTAAAGATTCTTTTGCATCTATTGATAATGTTTTGCTAGTTGATGGCTTCAAACATAATTTGATTAGTGTCAGTCAATTATATGACTCTAGTTTTGATGTATCCTTTAATCAGAATTCTTGTGTAGTCAAAAACAAGGACGATTCCATATTCTTTTCTACCAAAAGATGAAACAATCTTTATAACATTGATTTAGAAGATTTACAAAGTCAAAATATTTCGTGTTTTATATCAACGAATGAAGAAAAACTGATTTGGCATAAAAAGCTAGGTCATGTAAGTTTTAAACATATTTATAAGTTGATTAAACATGATTTGGTAAGAGGATTACCAAAAATAAGTTTTAACAAGGATTTCTTTTGTGAAAGTTGTCATAA
>JANSVA010421885.1:0-20646 GCA_025504915.1 Erythroxylum reticulatum | reverse complement strand
CTTAACAAATTCTATACATTTTATAATTATCAAAACATAAGTGAGATTTAATTTGTCAACCACCATTGGTCCAACATATTTAACCAAAGCAACCTAGGAAACTAATTTGACAAACTAATAAATCTTTACAACCTAAAAGATTATGTTCAAAGTTAAACTAATTTTGTTAAGTCCTAGCCATTGTCAAATTCACACGAGTCACTTCATGAAAACCTAAACAAGACTAATAGACATTATAAAAAATTGACACTCAAAATAAAGACATACAATGCACACAACCTTCCCCACAATTGGACAACAAATTGTCCTCAATGTGAGAAAAACAAATAACACGTAAAGGAAAACATAAAAACAAATTAAGAGATAAGGGTTAAAGCATAAAACCTGTTCTGGCGATTGAGGTAGTGACGGTGTTGTTGTCTAAAACCAAATTCACTTGACACTAGAAATTGGTGCCCTAACTTATAATTGCTTCAAAAAAAACAAGAGAATTAGCAATCTAACCCATTCCAAATCATTAAAAACTTATTTTTGGAATTCAAAACAAATCTAGTTACAAAAGAAAATTTAATCTAACTACCAAATGTGCTAATGTAAGGTCATTAGCTTGACCTTAAATCCTTCAAAACTCAACCAGGATCAATTATGAATTGCTTGCTTCCACCCTTGTTTCCTAATTTCAACCTTGTATCTTGTAAATAAGCTACAAATTGTAAGATAATCTAAGGTACAATATTGATAAAATTAAGAAAACCAATTAAGTTCACTAATGTCCTTTTTACTAACAAACTGTCAATAAAATAACGCCTAATAAAACTCCTTGAATCTTCTATTGAATGTAGTAGTTTTTCCTATAAGAGGGTGAGTTGTTCTTGTTCTTCTTTAGTCACCCCTATCTCCTCTTCATCTTTCATTTCACGAATATAGACTTTTGTATCTTCTTCAACCCCTATATCTTATATCCTTTATTCTTTGTTTTCTTTTCTTTAGCTTCTAGAACAAAAACTTATTTGTATTCTTCAAACTCAATCTTCGATGTCTTCTATTGTTCTTTCTCTCACTCCTTTGAAGAATCGACTTCATCATTTCTCATAAATGAGCTACTCTCCTTTGAATTCTTTAATACCTTATTAATGTTAAATCTCACTTGTTCATCTCCAATCTGAAAGATGAGGTAGTCTTTGTGGACATCTAACAAAGCTTTTCTTGTGGTCAAAAATGGCACACTAAGAATTAGGAGACAATTTCAGTCCTCTTCAAAGTCTAGCACAATAAAATCCAAAGGAATGATAAACTTGTCCACTTTTACAAGTACACCCTCCACCATGAAAATTAGTTTCTTTATTAATTGACTTGCTAATTAAATATGCATAGATGTTGGCTTCACACCTCTTAATGAAGTTTCCTAAAAATAGACAAAGGCATAAGGTTTATACTTGCACTTAAGTTGCATAAACATTTTGAAATCTTTAAATTACTAACTAAATAGTGTATTGTAAGGCTCTTTAGATCTATCAACTATGAGGGCATATGGTTGGTAATTAAGGAGCTAGAGGTTTCCGTCATGGCTACCATTTCATCATCATCTCAAGGCCACTTGGTAGATAATATGTCTTTAAGGGACTTTGCATACTTGGGCCTATGTTTCAACACTTCCATAAGAGATAAGTAATATGCCATTTCTTTAGCTTTTCGACAAACTTTGTAAATGATACATTCATTTCATTCTTTTGAAGTCTTTGTGGGAATGGTATTTTGTTTATTGTTTCTTCAATTATTGAAGAAAGAAAAAGAAAAGAAAAGACAAAGGAAGAACATTTTGTTAGAGCATCAATAAGTTCGAAGTAGTAGTTTATTTTCATTTGTATCTTAGAAATATGTTTTGTTATCCCTTTGTTCACTATTACTTTATAAATGTTTGTGTCAAACCCTTTACCCTTTTTGACCACATTATAACACTAAACAAGTCCCTTTGATATATTTATGCATGTAATCATTGTAGAGGAGAATTGGTGTATTAGTAAGCTTATGGTAGTGTAGTTTCTTATAGGGTGCTTGAGCGAAACACTAACCATCAAAACTTGAGAGAAATGAGTGAAATTGTGAGGTAAGATTCATTATGAATTTATACTTATCTTTGAGTGATGGTGCCATAAATTGAGTTTGCTTATGTACACTAATGAAAAGTAGTCATGATATATGTAATAGCTTGACATTGAGTAGGCCAAACTCTGGGGAATTGTATGCTTTGATCTTTGTGAAATTGAAGCGATGGAATTGATTAGTTGTGTTTGATTTTTCTTGAGGACAAAAAAAGATTTAAGTGTGAGGAAGTTGATAGTTGTGTATTAGTGTTTTTCTAAGTATTGGGCATGTGTTTCTTGCATAATAGGTTAGTACTATTATATTTTAGGATTTGTTTTATGTTTTTTTTAGTTTGATCTTCATAGTTGTTTTTTTTTGTGTTTGATGTTTGTTTAGGGTAAAAATTGATCATTTCATTGTAGGAATGAAGGGTAGAAACCTTTGTGATTGAGCTAGGGACCAAGAGAAGAGAAGAGAAGAGAAGTGGGCCTGCTGAAGAACAAGAACCCATAACCTTGAGAAAGGGTATGTTTCCCAAGATTGTGGGAAATCTATGGAGAAAGTTTTTGTCACATTGACCAACAATCGTGGGAATCATAAGGATAATTCCCACAATCGTGGGATGTTTTGCCTAAGGTGTCACACAAGTTTCACTTATTTTAAAAGATTTTTATGATATATAAAGTCGTAAAATCCCTAGGGCTATGGGTATGATGGAAACTAGTCTCTAGGAGATAAAATACGGATTGAGAGCATAAAGATAGGAAGAGAGTCAAGGTTTTTATTCCCAATTGAGTGAAGAGCATTCCGTTATCTAAATTTTCCAAATTCTAGCAAAGAAGAGGAGGAGCTCACCCCTTCTAGTTCTTATTTCAATTTTTTCTCTTCTAGCATGTTTATCATGGATTGTTTGGTTGTTGGGGATGTTAATGGCATTATGATTAACTGAAATAATTTTTTAGGGTTTGTTGTTTGAACTATTTATGAACCTTCAGATGTTGATTCAATAATACAAATGTTTGTCCTACTTATTAAGCTTAAACCTTACAACAAATCGATAGATTGAGTTTGGTAATCTATGTTAAATGTACAACGAGAGTTGACATTAATAGACCTATAAATAATAAGTTATCGATTTATTAGGAATAGATTTCAAAAGATTGATACACTGCCTATAGGATAGTTCCATATTTAGTTGAATGTTTAGCAAAAGCTTTGCACATCAAGAGATCCTAAAGTTAATCCTAATTTATTTTACTAGTGACATTTAGTTGCACCTTGAGAGAGGGTAGCTAAAATTTTAGGAAATCTTACGCCAAACATAAATTGAATCAATTAACTAGAGGGGAGCAAATATGGATAATGACAAGTCCTAATTCTTAATCTTGATTTTCTCCAATTTTCTCTAAGTTTTAGTTTACGATTTCAGTTTAGGTTATGTTATTTCCTTTTATCTTTAGTTTGTTTTATTTTACTTATCTTTTTAAATTTGATTGAATCAATTTCTTAGACAAAGAACAACTTAAATTAAGTGGTACCTAAGCACAATCCTTATGGGATCGATATTTGCTTTCTACTACAAGTTATGACCCGTATACTTATAGTTTTAAGCATAAAACTAGTATCTTAGTTTACATTTAACAAGTTTTTAACATCGTTGATGGGGTTTGTTTGTTTAGCATCTTACTTAGGTACTTTGATTTAAGAGTTTTTTTATTTTTCCTTATGTAATTGTAGATGCATGAACATAAGGAGCAAACGAAGGTCTACTGAATTTAGTGACGAAGAGTTATTAGATATCATAAGGCACGAAAGAGAGTTGATAAGCGTGAAGCACCAAGATATTACACAATGAAATATGGAAGAAGAAGGAGAACAAGGAGGGGCAGAAAAGACATTGATGGACTTTATGAGGAAATGTGATGTGAACAAGGTTACACATGATGAATATATCAACAGACACCGAGGTCAACACGACGCTAATCAAATCTTGATGCTGTCTCCTAACCCTGTAAGTCAGACTAGACTTAAAAGATTCAAGGTCGTGTTAATTTCATTCGTGGCTCGCGTGGTTGATGATGGACTCCGGAAGAATCAAAATTCTCGCTCGCAGTTTCAATTTTTCAGTTTGAGCCAAGTTTTGGGCCCAAATAGCCCTTGATAGGTGCGTACGCTAGCGCTCAGCAGGTCAGACGATAGGCGCGCCAGATCAAGCGTAATGCTTGGCCTCTTTTTCTTTGGGTTGTTTTTTACTATTTTTTAGACGATTCTGACAATATTATTTTACCTATTTAGGCCCAAGATGTTGGCCCACTTTCAAGTTAATTTGGCAATTATAAATAGTTACCTTGATATTAGTTTTAGGGTTAGACTTTGATAATTTGAAAGCTTTGTGAGGAATTTTTTCAAGTTTTTGTTGCTCCACGAACCCTAACTCTACTTATCAATTAATCTTAATTGTGGCGTATTGTTTTAGTTCAATTCTCTTGGTTTAGGTTGCTTGGACAATTGCGATCCTTAAGGTCTAGAAAAGTATAGGAAACCTTACGTATCTAATTTGTTTAAAGGCTGCCTAATCATATCAAGATTAATCTCCTTCCGTGCGCGCATCATCTTTGGTATTAGAGCATTGGTGTGGAGGAGAATTCTTATTCAACTTCATCAAAATAAAAAAAACTGCCACCCATCACCATTCAATTATCATCGGTTCATCAATTCAGGTGTGAATTAACTTTCATCCTAGGGTTTTCAATTATTCTTCTTGTTTATTTTGTTGAAATTTTCGGGTTACATTGAAAAAATCTAAAAAAATTTGAAAAAAAGTTTCGAAAAAGGTTAAAAAGGCTTAAAAAATGAATGAAAAAAATTTGCAGAACTAAAAGTTTTACTGTTGAGTTAAAAAATTAGACTATTTTGGAGAGTCTTACATGAAGGATTGACAATTGAATTTGATGAAAATTTTGACCTATCTTGTGTGACATTACTTTGAAAAGAGTTCTAAAACATGACGCCATTGTTGGATTTCTTGATTAGAAGGAGATAGGTTTTCCAAAGCACAACTTGAACGTTAAGGGTTCGAGAGAAAAAAGGCAAGAGGGTGAGATCATTAGAGTGGTCAAAACACATGGTGGGAGTATTCTTAATTTGAGTGAAACACGTGAAAGAGTGTTTTGTGAGGTTATTTTGTTACTGACTTTTTCTTTGCAGGGACAATTTTCATTGGACATATGTCTAATGATAGTGTGAAAGGCCAACAATCAGGCAGGGTGCAAACAACCACCTTGAAGGTGATAGAGTAGTTGATTGAGAGCCTAAACACTGCTCTTGTTGGAATTAGAGGTGAAATGAAGAGGCAAACCTGAAAGATTGCTGACTTGAGGTGTGGCGCACGCGAGGAACCATGAATGGGACACATCGGTCCTAGAAACCTGTATACTCTGATTATGTTAGAAGAATATGGATTTAATGATGAGGGGGAGCATGTGAGACCACGGGGACGAGATCAACGAGCTGATTTTTGGGATAGATGAGACAGTGACATTAGGTCTATTAAGATGCAAATTTCACCAATCAAAGGAAAGAATGATTTGGAGCTCTACCTTGAATGGGAACGAAAGGTGGATATGATTTTTGAATGTCACAACTTTTCAAAGGAAAAGAAGGTAAAACTCACAGCCGTTGAATTTTTCGATTATGTACTAATTTGGTGGGATCAATTGGTGATTTAAAGGAGAAGAAATAGGGAGGAACTCGTAAGTACTTGGGCTAAAATGAAAGTGATCATGAAGAAATGGTATGTTCCATCTTATTACTCCTGAGAGATGCATCAAAGGTTTCAATGCCTAACATAAGAGAATCAGAATATGGAGGAGTATTATAAGGAGATGGAGATCACAATGATAAGGGCTAATTATGAAGAGGATCTCGAGGCCAGAATGGCTCAAATTTTGAGTGGTTTGAACAGAGAAATAGCCATTGTAGTTAATTTTCTCAACTACACCGACTGCGAGGAGATGGTGAACATGGCAATGAAGGTTGAGAGGCAACTTAAGTGTTGTGGGATAGTAAAGAGTAGGACGAGTTCTACTTCGAATTGGAACTCAAATTGGCCACGAAAGGAGGAGATTTTGAAAGGAAAGGGGATGGAATCTAAGAGAACGAACCAAAGTCTTTCAGAAACTAAAGGTACATCAAATACCCCTAACACTCAAGCTTCTTTTAGCAAAAATTTTCAATTAAATGCTTTCGATGTTTTGGAATAAGGCACATTGCCTCCCAATGTCCAAATAAGAGGGCCATGGTTTTGAGATGTGATGGGTTAATTGAATTCGAGGATGACGAGGAATGCTTTGAGGATGATGTTTTGGAGGGAGAGGAAGATGAAACTTGCGTGAAATAGGTTGTTAAATGCAAAACTCTCATGGTTAGGAGGGTGCTTAGTGCTCGACATCGAACAGAAATGTTAGACCAATGAGAGAACTTATTCCATACACGATGTTTAGTTGGTGGCAAGGTTTGTAGCCTAATCATTGATGGAGGGAGTTGTACCAATGTTGCTAGTTTGGATATGGTTAAAAAATTGGGGATAACGGTTCTAAAGCATCCAGAATCGTATCATTTGTAGTGGTTCAATGATAGTGGGGAAGTTAGCGTGACTAAACAAGTGCTACTATCTTTCTCCATTGGACAGTATGAGGACGAGGCCCTTTGTGATGTAGTATTTATACAAGCTGGTCATGTTTTCCTTGGAAGACTATGGTAATTTGATTGTCGAGCTAACTATGACAGATACACCAACAACTACTCATTCAAGTTTAAGGAGAAAAATTTCATTCTTGAACCAATGACTACACAAGAAATTTACTTAAACCAAATTCAAGCCTTTAAAGGAAGATTAGGTTTGGGTAGTGAGGAGAAAAAAATAAAAAGGGGCAAGAAGCTGAAAAGAAAGGAGAAAATGGCTCATCGGAGAGAGAAAATACAAGTGAGCAAAAGAATGAGAAATGCGCAGGAGAGAAAAATGTAAGGAGGGAAAATAAGAGATAACTGAGAGAAAAAATGTGAGCTTGTATGCATGTGAAAAGAACTTAAGGAGAGCATATAGAGGAAAGAGAGCGTTGATTGTGATTATACATAAGGATTGATTTCTTTCTGATATTAACCCTATTGATGAATCTTTGCCCAATGTTTTAAAGTCTCTTTTATAGGAATATGAGGATCTTTTCCTAGAGGAGATGCTGAAAGGGCTGCCTCCTTTGCAAGGTATAGAGTTTCAAATTGACTTTTTCCTAAGAGCACAAATTTCGAATAGGCCAGCTTATAGGAGTAATCCAGCGGAAACGAAGGAGTTTCAACCACAAGTAGATGAATTTCTTGCAAAGGGGCACATTTGTAAAGTCTTAGTCCTTGTGCTATTTCGATTCTACTAATGCTGAAGAAGGATGGATCTTAGCGCATGTGTGTAGACTGTCGAGCTTTCAATAAGATCACAATAAAGTATCGACATCCTATTCCTCGACTTGATGATATGTTGGATTAGTTGCATGGTGCATGTGTTTTTATAAAAATTGATCTAAAAAGTAGTTATCATCAAATTCGCATAAAACTCGGGGATGAATGGAAATCTATGTTTAAGACTAAATATGATTTGTATGAGTGGTTTATCTAATGCACCGAGTACCTTCATGAGATTAATGAACCATGTCTTGCGTGATTACTTAGGTAAATTTGTTGTTGTGTATTTTGATGATATACTTGTGTATAACATTACTTTGAATGAACATGTGGAGTATGTGTGTTGTGTGCTTGATACTTTGAGATGTGAGAAGTTGTTTGCAAACCTTAAGAAGTGTACTTTTTGCATTGATAAATTGATATTCTCTGGGTTTGTTGTGAGCTCGAGGTGGATTGAGGTAGATGAGAAGAAGGTGAAGGCCATTTGAGATTGGTCAACACCAAAGAGTGTTTTAGATGTGAGGAGCTTTCATGGTTTGGCTAGTTTTTACTGACGGTTTGTGAAAGACTTCTCCATCATTACTGCTCCTTTGACCGAAGTTGTCAAAAAGGAGAAGGGATTTGGTTGGGGAGAAGATCAAGAGCATACATTTAACTTGTTGAAATAGAAGTTATGTATCGTACCTATGCTGTGTTTGCCTAATTTTGATAAATCTTTTGAAGAAAAATGTGATGCCTACGGGATCGGTATAGGTGCTATCTTAATGTAGGAAAATAGGCCTATTGCATACTTCAGTGAGAAGTTGAGTGGAGCGCAACCCAATTATCCAATGTATGACAAAGAACTTTAAGCAGTGGTGCGAGCTTTGGAAATATGGCAGCATTATTTGCAACCAAAGGAATTTTTCATCAAAACCGATTATGAGACTCTTAAGTACCTGAAAGGACAAAGTAAATTGAGCAAGCGACATGAAATTTGGGTGGGGTTCTTGAAAACCTTTCCATATGTGCTACACTACAAAAAAGGTAAGGAGAATGTGGTCGCCGATGCTTTATCGCGCAGATATTCCTTAATCTCAACTCTTACTTCAAAACTTTTAGGGTTTAAGCATCTTAAGGAATTGTATACCAATGATGTGGACTTTGCTAATATCCATGCCACTTGTGAACATGGTGCTTTTGAGAAATACTTTAGGCATGATGGTTATTTATATTGCCAGAATTGTTTATGCATGCCTAATTGTTACATTGTGTAAATTATTTGTGCTTGAAGCCCACGATGGAGGACTTATGGGGAACTTTGGTGTCGCTAAGACCTTGTATATATTGCATGAGAATTTTTATTGACCGGGTATGTGAAAGGATGTAGAATACATTTGAACCTGTTGCTTTTTTTGTAAGCAAGCTAAATCAACCACTAAACCTCACGACCTATACACGCCCCTACCCGTACCTAGTCACCCTTGGATGGACATTTCTATAGACTTTGTTGTAGGGTTGCCAAAGATGAAAAGGGGAGTAGATAGCATTTTTGTTGTTGTGGATAGATTTAGTAAGATGATTCATTTTATTTCTTGCAAAAAAACTGATGATGCTATGCATATTGCTGATTTGTTTTTTAAAGATGTGAGATTGCATGGTATACCTAGGTTAATAGTTTCGGATAGGGACACCAAGTTTTTGGGCCATTTTTTGGCTTGTTTTGTTGGAAAAATTGGGAAAAAATTTATTGTTTTCTACTACTTGTCACCCACAAACTGATGGGCAAATGGAAGTTGTGAATAGAACGTTACGGAGTTTGTTGCGTGCTGTGATAGAAAAAAATTTAAAAATGTCGTCTAATTGCTTGTCCTTTATTGAGTTCGCTTATAATCGTAATGTGCATTCTAGTACTGGTTATTCTCCTTTTGAAATTGCTTATGGCTTTAACCCTTTAGCTGTATTAGATATGGTTCCTTTATCTTTGTCTGAGTTAACTAGCCTAGTAATTGAACCTAAGTTTCTTATAAAAATTAGTGACATTTTCATAGTTTTTACTACACTTCTTGGCTCTTATTTATAGATTTATGCTTAATTTGACTCTTGAGTGCTTGCCTTTACTTTATATAGTTTGAGAGTAAAATTGTCACAAATTATTGTCAATTGCACTAAATTAATTTTTTAAAGAACAATTGATACTGCAAACTACTATTTGTTTATTGTAGGACATTCAAAGAAGTAGAGGCAAGGAGTGAAGGCTGAAAATGATAAGTCAACGAGTCAAGACAATAGGAAGTTCATAGTGGCAAGAGGTGATGTTACACTACGACGAAGTATAAAGAACCCAAGTAAAGACTCTTCAGGATAGTTTCACCGCAGCGTGAGATCACATCACTATGGAAAACTTAGCAGAATATTTAAAAAAACTTTCGGGAAAAGTTCTCCAAGACGTGAAATTCACATCGCCGCAACGGAGAAACCAAAACTCTAAACAAAAACTTTCGGGAAAAGTTGGCCGTGGCGAACTCATCTGTTACTGCGACGAACCTTCAAATACTCGAACCATTTTTAGAAGTTTACCCACTGTGCAACCAGATCCATAATCAATTCTTTAAAAAACCTACCTATTTAAGTTTAAGAAAGAGAGAGATAGCCAACAGTTTAATACATACACTCACTCTCTCTACCTTGGGAAGAAAAATTCTTCTACACACCTTCATCCCCTCTCATCCACTTCACTGTTCTACTCCTTCACTGATAACTACTACCATGGATGCTTTCAGTGGGTTCCTAGTGGTGAAATCTTATGGAGTTATGCTTCCCTAGACACCTCTCTCCTCTTGAAGATGTAGCAATGGTTAGAGTTCAATAGGCTTCAAAGGGGAGTAGTTTATTCCATGTTCAGTTATATTGTTATGAACTCCTAGGTTTAGGATTTGTAATTTTTAGTTGAACATTGTTGATTAAAGTTTAATCAAGTGTTGGATATTCAATATGTTATTGGGATGTGTTGATGTATAACTTGGAGCTTAAATATATTAAGTCTCATGTATGTTTATTTGTGATCTTGTTTATTCTCTTTTATATGCCTAGTTGTGTTTGATATTGAATTGATTCTAGATCACAATATGACTTATTGCATTGACTTACCCATTACACACACTAAAGGCTTTCAACAAGGTCTTAAGAAATGGTGTTCATTGATTAAGACCTTGAACTTAAAGAGTTATTTAAGATTTACCATTTGAAACTTAGTGATTTCACTCCCATCAAAATTTATTTTGAACAATGATAGCCAAAGCTCATTTTCAAGAGGATACTATTCCATTTGATCATTTGTCTTAATTTTTCCGTTCTTATTCCCAAAATCCAAAAGCACGTTTTATACATTTTTTTCCTCTTACAATTCATTTAATTTTGTCAAGATTTCTAAAGATCAAACCCCTTTCGTTGCTAATTTAGCTTGCATATCATGACACATAGGCTAGATTAGAACCATTCACTAGGTTCCGATTAAGTGAAATGACTGAGGTTGCTTTGTATATTGCAATCCTTGTAATTAAAATTTTAATTTGACCTCCAAAGGTAAGAACAAAAAGGCTTTGAATTGAAATGGTGTCGTTGCCGGGGAACCAAGCATTTGGTTCTCTAGGTTAGCTTTTGTCATTTTTTTTCTGCTAAGTGAGGTTAGGAACCTTGGTTTAGATTGCATTTTGGATAGTTTAGTTTCATACTTGTCAATAGTATAAGATTTCATTTTCTTTCCTTAGCATAAAATTTTGAAAACACAAACAAATAGGATACCGAACTTTTTGCCTTTTTTCATACTTAGCATTTTTACACCTGAATAGTTTTGAAAATTTCTCTCTTTTTTTTCCATACATACATACTTTACTTGCATACATACTCTCACATATACTGTCACACCTCTTTACACTTGCATCCATCGCATATCACCTTTTATTTGGCTTTGCGGGCTTGCAAGTAAATTTTGTTACATTTTATTTGCATTTGATTTGTTTCCGTGCATGCCCCAGAAAGCTAAACTTTTCCCTTTCTAACCTGAAATTGAGAGACGTTTGAGAAAGATTAGAAAGAAGAATAAAGAAAAAGAGAGAAGTAAGGTAGTTGTTGAAGAAGAGTCTAATGAGCCAAGTAATGAAGGCGATTCATTAGAAAGAATCAAAATGGCCGAAAACCTAGCTTTCCTGCAAAACCTTAACTTTCATGCTAACCATCCTAGGAATGGCGATAATGGAGGAAATGGGGAGCATGAGCGAGTTAGGGAGAATAGTGGGAATGAAAGAAGAAGGACCATTAGAGAGGCAACTACCTCTGATGTTAATTATGATCCACTTACTGCTGCTTGTCCTCATTTTGACGTGAATTTTGAAGTTAAATGATTACTTATTAACTCTCTTCCTAAATTTCATGGCTTGACAGGAGAGGATCCTTACATATATTTGCAATTTTTGTCCATGATCTGTAAGAGTATGAAGTCGATGGGAGCCTCACTTGATCAAGTGCTATGGAAGATTTTTCACTTATCACTGAAGGGAAAAGCACGTGAGTGGTATATGAGCTTCCCAAGGCACGTGGCAAATGCCTACCATAGTTAGGCCAATTTGAGGAAACCATTCTTGGAAAAATATTTTCCGACCACTAGAACTTCATCGATGAGGAAGGAGATCTATTTAGCACGTCAGGATTATGATGAGTCCCTTTATGATTATTGGATCCGCTTTCAAGCTCTGTTGTCCGGATGCCCCCATCACCAGATACCTGATGAGCAGTTAGTGCAATATTTTTATAATGGGTTAAAAGTCAAGATAAGGTATGTTAGATGCAACATCAGGAGGTTCTTTAATTGATCTTACAGCTACGGAGGCATGGGATCTTATTAAGAAGATGGCCTTGAATCATCAACGGTATAGTGTTAGGGAAACTAGAGGAGTACATGAGTTACTAGCTTTAACAGCCCAATCCAAAAGAATGGACAACTTAGAATCTAAGGTTGACTCTTTGGAGAGTAGAGTGACCTCACAGTTGTCCTTCATCACTGCAAAACTGAAGAATACGAATATGCATTGCCTGACATCTTATGTGGATCTTATTGCCCCCAGTTGTGATACTTGTGGGTTGGTAATGATCGAGTGTTTGCCCCGGTCGGTATGAAGAGGTGTCTGCAGTGTATCGGGGTCGGACTAGTCAGAAATGGGACCCTTACTCCAACACTTATAATGAGGGATGGAAAGCAAATCCTAGGTTCAGCTGGAGGAATGAAGAAGTAAGGGGCCCAAAAAAATTTCAACAAGCTCTGACTGTTCCACAAAAGGAGGACACTAACCAACTTCTGTATAACATGATGGCTTTGATGAAGGAAGAAAGGACTTCATACAATAACCAGTTCAATGCAATAGCCAATGTCATTCAATAGGATTCCTCTAAGATCGCTGCTTGGTTTAATGCTCTAGAAAAGAGAATGGAGAAATGGGAGAAGAAAGCTGAGAATATCAATTCCTATATCACCCAATTGTCCAACAATATGAGTGAGAACCAAGCAAGAAGTAGTGGAACCATCCCCTCCAATACGATTATGAGCCCCAAGAGTTTGAATGCCATAACCCTCCGAAGTGGGAAACAAGTGATATTCAGCAACAAAGATAAGGGAGAAGATGAAAAGGAGATCAAAAGTGAAGAACTACCTTCAATAAAAGAAAGAGTGAAGAAGTCAGAAAGTTCCAAGGAGAGAGCACTTTTGACTAAAAAGGAGTCAAAGCAATTGAAGAGCAAGAAAGGGAATTCTAAAAGCCACCAAGAATCAAGCAATCAAGGAAACCAAGAAGCAACCAATACAGAGGTAAGTATAAAAGACCTTCCTTTTTCGAATTCTTATTTGCTTAGCAAAAGGATGATTGATTTTAAACATGAGAAAGATGTTATTGACTTGTTTGGAAAAGTAGAAGTCAACATCCCTTTGCTTGATCTAGTGAAAAGGGTTCCTACATATGCTAAATATCTTAAGGACTTATGCACAAACAAAAGGAAGTTTAGACCTAATGAAAGAGTACAAGTCAACTTAAATGTCTCCACACTATTCAAACCCCAAATACCCATCAAGCGCCAAGACCTTGGATCTTTCACCATTCCATGCACAATAGGAAAAGTTACCATATGAAGGGCCTTGTTAAATCTAAGAGCGGCAATCAATGTGATGCCTAAGTCTGTCTATATAGCATTAGGAGTTAAGAGTCTAAAGCCTACGTCTGTAGTGTTACAATTGGCTGATAGGTCTCTTAGGCATCCTGTGGGCATAATAGAGGACATCTTAGTCCAAGTAAAGGGTTTGGTTTTTCTAGCTGATTTTTATGCACTTGACATATCTTCTGAAGTTATGAAGGACACTTCCTTGATTCTCGGGAGACCCTTTTTAAGGACTGTTAGTACCATAATTAGCATGAAAGAAGGTACAATCACCATGGAGGTAGGAGATCAACAGGTGAGTTTTAATATGTATGAAGTTATGAAACATCCCTATGAGGATTATTTGCTTTTAGGAGTTAGCATGCTTGATCTTGTTATAGATGATGCATGCTCTGAGTTTAAACTTCAACATGTTTACTCTAACTCCGCCACGAACCCATTTAATGCCTTGAATGTAACTGATGGCCATTTGGAAGAAGCATTTTCCGCTAACATTTCAGTTGCAATGAGAAATGTGGACGATAACACTGATGTGGCAAGTGGTCAAGTTCACTTACCAAACTATAGCTATCTGTCAAACGTCCACCAGGAGACACAGGACCCTCCGTAATCATCAGGTCGTTTCTCCTCCTTCACTTATTACTTACTTTTGTTCTGTGATTGAATATGACATTGTGGATTCATTAGTATGTTGAATAAGTGTGGGGGGATTATTTCAGTAGGACCTAGGTTTAGCTTTCAGTTTATGCAGTTTAAATTCAATAATTCATCTCCCTTTTATGTTCGCTGTGTTTAGACTTGATGCATGATGCATCTTCCCTATTTGAGGAAATTGATGTTAATGGATGAATTGCGCTTTGTTTTTTGGTACCTAAGGATTTTTGTATATGAATTTTAAGTGAAATAAGTATCCATCTTGAGTCTTTAGTAAGATTTTTCCATTCTTGTCTTTGTTTTTTTTTCTTCATATTGTCTTTGTTTTTATTTTCTGAGCCTTTGTCGTGGCGTGAATACACCTTTTCACCATGGCGAACAACTCTCTTTCTCTCCATTTCTTTCGGGTGTACTTCGTGACGGTGTCCATTTCTTGTCTCCGTGGCGAACTCCTCAGCATTCCTCTTCATACCTCTCAGGTTTATTTTGTCGGGGCATGCATCTAATGTTTCATCACGGTGACATGTCAATATCTCTGTCTTTACAACAAGGGTTAAGTTTGCCATGGCGAATTTTATCTTTTGCCACGACGAATGTTAAATTTGCATAAAAATGATATGCAAAAGCACCCTTTCACCCTCTTTTAACCTTATATAGTACTCCTGCCCAATTCCATCATTTCACACCTTAAACCCTTTTTCTACACACCCCCGAACCCCCTCTACATCGTTTGAACTCTTTCTTTGCCGCATCCATCCAACCACTCCTTACCAAATATCTCTCATTCCTATTCACTGCAACCATCGTCTGTTCTCCTTGCTCCATTTCGCACTCATCACGCATCTCTGCGAAGCTCTCTTACTCCTATGTAAGTATTTTCAGCCTTCACCTTTGTCCAGTTTCTACCTCATTGTTTCTCCTGTATTTAGGGCATATTACCTGCGGCGATGCATCGATTTCGTTGCTGCTTGGTGAGTTATTGTTTTTCACTGTGGCAATGTATCCCTTTCGCCGCGGCAAGTCAAGTGTCTGTTTTTTGCTGCGGCTACCCATGAATTTCGCCACGGCAATGTTAGTTACTTCGGTTATCATTTTAATTAGTTTTGTTTATTTTTCTGTGTTTGTTTTCTGCAGGAACATGCCTCGAACTAAAAATCCTACTTGTATTACCCCCACTATCCCTTCTAGTTCATTTAGTGATTCCAGTCCTTCAAATAGTGCTGATTCTTATTTTGCCAACCTAGCTGAAAAGATAGATGCTAGGCCATTTATTAAAGAGCACCTTTTCCCTTTAACACCACCCACCAATCCCTTTGTCCAACAATTAGTATAGTCTCAACTTACGGGACTATCCAACCACGGGCTCAAGATAACGATAAATTCGTTTGCTATTTCTATACCTATGCCCGACTCAATAACACCATGGAACTTAATTTTTGTGGTGTGAAAGCCCCCGATGCATTCACCATAGCCATCATTCGCATCCATTATAACCTCCCTCCTATTTTCAGCTACCATTATGATCAGCTGATCCACCACTATCCTTGGGATGATGTAATTCACACCCTCTGTGCAGAGGAAGTCGTTTGTCATCAACCCCGAATTTATCAACGTTACCTTAAATGTTTTAATCTTTGACCCGAAGCTCATCCTTGGCTCCATCTTGTAAGTAACAACATCATTTTGACCACCCATCTCACTTTTGTCACATAACAACAAGCCTTTTACCTTTACCTTCTCATTGTTGGTCGCCCAGTCGACATAGCTCATGCCATTGCCTCCGCTCTCCATGACTCCATCAACACCACAAAACTCACCAATGCCATTACTTTTCCCTGCCTCATCACAGATCTGGGCCCACCATGTCCCAAAATTCAATAATGATAGCTATTTTGACCAAGCTCCTCTATTTCGGTACACTCGCCTCAAACAACCCTTCCTTTACCCTCCTCACCCATCCACCCACATTCCTGATGTTGATACCACCCCTATAGCTGTAGTGCCAGGTGAGGAGGATCCTCTAACTCAGCCCACCCCTGAGCTCGTGACCTTATAGACCCTTACTGTCTAAGTCGATGGCCTCTATGTAGACCTGGCTACTCTCTAGGAGACCCTCCTTCAGGAGATAGTCCGGTAGGATAGAGATTGATGGTATCACTGACGGATGGATGCATTGCTTGCTGAGCACCTTCACTTCTAACTCCCCTCTGGTGATGATGACCCACTGAGTAGTGCTAGCACATTAAGAGCAGGTCCCTCTGGTGTTGGGGATGATCATCCTATGAAGTAGGTCGAGTTGCTTGTTCTTGTGTTTTCCTTCCTTTTGTTTTACTTTTTCATTTGTCAGATACTCAGTTACATTTTGTGCTGTACAAACCTTTTAGCCGAGTCTTTATATAAATCTCTTTGTACTTTCGATGTGTTGTTTTTAATTAGCCTTACACTCACCCTTCAATGCATACTTATTGTCATTGTTCTTCACATTGAGGACAATCTGATGTTTAAGTGTGGGGGAGGTTGCTCCAATTTGCAATTATTGTTAGTGCATCATTCTCGACCGTTTAACCAATTGTGCAAGTAAATTGTGCGTAATATGACAATTTTAAATTTGGTAATTGAGGCCAATCACATGGTTTAAATGTTTCTATCATTTTTTGCTGTGGCGAACTATTTCTTCGCTATGACGACGATACGAAGTAAATGTTTTGCCTTGGAAAACTTTTAGCTTTGCTGCAGCGACACCATCCTCTTTATAGAAATTGTTTTAAAATTTTCTCATTTCAATAATTCTCCTTAATTGGATTCTTTTCACTTTTGTATCTCGAAGCTTTTTATAAAATTCAAAGTAGTCCCTATATTTTTGAAAATACCATCTATTTTTTTAAATGATAGTTGGTTTTGGCTAATTTCACTTTCAATGTGCTCAACACGAAATAAGTGAGGGTACGCTGAAAAAGTAGCACTTTACATTTTTAGACCTTGAGATTGCTTAATTGAGATACTAACTTTGTTGGAAAGATATTTAGGCCTGAATTCTTTTATTTATGTGTGTATCTGCTTAATTTCACATCTCTTTAAAACTTGTTGATTGAGACCAAGTTTATCATATAAATTGGCGACATTTTCATAGTTTTTAATATACTTTTTGACTCTTAATTCTTAATTTTGTATTTAAATTATTCCTTGAGTGTGTGCTTATATTTTATGCAATTAAATAGTCAAAAATTAAGAGTCAAGACTATTTTATGCAATTAATAGTGAAAATTGTTACAAATTGACATTAGTGCATTATAAATTTTCTAAGGACAATTGTTACTGGAAATTGCTATTTTTGATTGTAGGAGCCTAAAAGGAAAAGGAGTCAGTGGGCTAAAATGGAGTCAACATGAGGACTTGAGCTTTAGGATGTTTGTCGCGGCAAACCAGACCTGTCGCCACGGCACAAAACGGAGAAAAAGCACGCCGCGGCGTGAATTGATTATTTTGCCACAGCGAAGGATCCAGCAAGAGTACGCTGCGGTGCAATAGTCTTATCGCCGCGACGAACTGTAGAAAACTTAAAATAAATTGGGTTCTGACTCGACCCGTGACCCAACATTTAAATTCATGCCAAATTAGGTCATGTAAAAGAGCTACAAACAAGAGAGAGCTGACACCCAAGAGAATTCATTCAACTCACTCTTGACTTTCATTAATCAACTCCGTCTACCTCACTGTCAACTTCACCATCTGTCACTGCTGTTGCCATGGGTGACATCGGAGCTCTTACGGTTGTGAGGATTTCCGACATTATGCTTGGCTAGAACAACAATTTCCTCTTGAAGATGTAGCGACGGCTTGAGTTCGATGGGCTTCAAAGGGCAGTTATTTTACATGGTCAAGTCTAATTGCATAGTTGTAAACTTCTAAGTTAGGGTTTATGGCCATGTAGTTAGATTAGCTTGATTAGAGTTTAATCAAGTGTTGAACAATGCTTGTGTTATGGATTTGCTTATGTAGAACTTTGATGCTTAATATATGAAGTTTATATATGTCTTTGTGGTGATTGTGTTACTTTCTTTTATCTGCCTACTTGTGTTTGATATTTATATTAAGCTTGATCTACATTGACCACTTGCATTAACTCATCCATTAAAACACACTAAGATGCATTTCACAAGGTTTTAAGAAATGGAGTTCCTTAATGAAAAACTTGGAATTAAAGAGTTCTTTAAGGTTTATTATCTGAAAACTTAGTGAAACTCTCTCCCGAAAGGTTTGTTTTGAATCATGATAACCAAGGCTCGTTTTCAAGAGGATTTTATCATATCTGATCATTATTTGAGTTTTTCACTTTTCACTTCCCAAAAATCCAAAAATATCTTTTATACATTTTTCTTTCATTTAGTTCAATTTCCTTATTTTTTACCAATGATGCAAACCCCCTTTTTATCAACTTAGTTGCATTTTTTGACAATTAGGCTAGCTTAGACCATTTGCGCTAGGTTTCGATTAAGTGAAACGACTCGAGGTTGCATCTTATATTGCAATCCTTGGAATTAAATTTTTGATTCAGTTTCCAAGGGATTAATCTAAAGATCAAACGATAGTCGATCACTTGTTTTAATTCTTGAACACAGCTTGATAAATTAGAATTTTGTTAACATGATAGAGGCATTCTTTCAAAACCCTGCTTTCCCAAACACAAAACCCTAAACACTTAACCATTGCTAGCCCCTTGAGCCATACATGCATATATCTTAATATTGTTGTCAATATTTTATTTCCAGTTCTTACATATAAGTCTAAAAAAAATTATTATTGAGGAAAGCCAAGGAAGTAAAGAAAGTAAAACATAAAATCAAGAGGCTTCAGGTTTCCTCCAAAAAAAAATGAAAAAATTTACTTGCAAATAAAAATAAACAAAAAAGGAGGTTTTTCTCTTCAATCGATTCAGTTAGCCTTCTGTACATTGCAATCTGAAAAAGTCTTCTTGATTTTCAAAATTATAGTTCTTGTAATGGAGAGTTAGAACTATCACAAGCCTATGGTAGAGAATAGACTAAACAGATTTTAGAGTGAAATTATCCCTAGATAAGTGAGTAGAGAGTTAAACAGTTCTCCCTGAGAGAAATCCCTTTTTCTCAATCTCTTGGATTAAATTCTTATAGTGTTTATTTTATTGGCACTCCTTCAGTCTGATTTGGTTTATTTATGAGAAAGTGGCTTTACCAATTTCCTACTCTTATTTTTAAACATGGTCGGAATTTTCTTTTACACTTGTGTCTCTTTGACTTTTATAAACTTTGTCCAGGAGTACAAAGTTATAAATGTGGGGGAATTTGATTAAACCTAAGTTTCTTTTATAAATTGGTGACATTTTCATGGTTTTTACTACACTTCTTGGCTCTTATTTTTAGATATTATGCTTAATTTGACTCTTGAGTGCTTGCCTTTACTTTATGTAGTTTGAGTAAAATTGTCACAAAATATTATCAATTTAACTAAATTAAATTTTCTAAGAACAATTGATACTACAAACTACTATTTGTTTATTGTTGGACACTTAAAGAAGTAAGGCAAGGAGTGAAGCAAGGAGCGAAGGATGAAAATGATAAGTCAACAAATTAAGGCAACAGGAAGTTCACCGGGGTGAGAGCTGATGTTACGCCGCGACGAAGTATAAAGAACCCAAGCAAAGACTCTTCGGGATAATTTCACCGCGGCATGAGATCATGTCATTGCGATGAACTCAGTAGAATATTCAAGAAAATTTTTTGAAAAAGTTCACCGTGGAGTGAAATTCATGTCGCCTTGGCGGAGAAACCAAAAAATCCAAACAAAAACTTTCAGGAAAAGTTCATCGTGGCGAACTCATCTATTGCGCGATGAGCTTTTGAATACCCTAACCATTTTTGGAAGTTTACCAACTATGCAACCCGATCCATAACCCATTTTTTAAAAAACCTACCTATTTTAGGTTAAGAAAGAGAGAGATAACCGACAGTTCAATAAATACACTTACTCTTTCTACCTTGGGAAGAAAAATTCTTCTACACACCTTCATCCCCTCTCATTCACATCACTGTTCTACTCCTTCACCAACAACTCCTACCATAGATGCTTCCAGTGGGTTCCCGGTGGTGAAATCTTTTGGAGTTATGCTTAGCTAGGAACCTCTTTCCACTTGAAGATAAAACAATGGCTAGAGTTAAATGGGCTTCAAAGGGGAGTAGTTTATTCCATGTTCAGCTATATTGTTATGAACTCCTAGGTTTAGGATTTGTAATT
>JANSVA010421856.1:0-20650 GCA_025504915.1 Erythroxylum reticulatum | reverse complement strand
GGAAGGACTTCCTAACTGCTTATAAGAAGAAATATCTATCTAAAGTGTACATTCAGTAGAAGCAGAGGGAGTTTTTAAGTCTCACCCAGAGGGAATTGACGGTGAGTGAGTATGAGTTCCGGTTTACACAGCTATCCCAGTATGAGTGAGGCAACTAAGTGTCGTAGGTTCAAATAGGGGTTGCATCTACCTATCAGGGAGAAAGTGGTGGTACATAATTTTTGTGATTTTCAACAACTGGTCGAAGCGGCTCTGAAGTTGAGAACATTAAGAATGCTGTGAGAAAAAAGAGAAAGGGGAGAGATCAGTTCAAGAGCATAAGTGGTACTTCTATGCTTGAAAGAAGTGCCAGGACCTTCCCTGTGCAGTCTGACGAGAGGAGCAGTAGAGCGAGCAGGTCTAAACCAATGAGAACTTCTACTATTTCTCATTAAGCCTCTACAGCTGGGGGCAGCAGAAAAAGAAATAGGGATAAGCCACCCATTCCCAAATGTGAACATTACGGAAGGTTTCATAGAGGGGAATGTTACCAATTGACAGGAGCATGCTTCAACTGTGGAGAGAAAGGGCATATGGAAAGAGAGTGTCAGAAGTATGCAAGAAGAGAGGGAACACAGATGCAAGATTCAAAGAAAACTAAAGCAGTGGGACACAAGACTGCAACTGAAGTAGGAAGCTCTAATGCAGTAAGGAGAGTGAATCCTTCAAAGAGACCAAAGGGGCAAGCACCAACAAGAGTGTTTGCAATGACACGCGAGGATGCGGAGATTGCTTCAGAAGTTGTGACTGGTATGATTGGATTATTTGATGATGATGTGATTATTTTGATTGATCTGGGTTCTACCCACTCCTTTGTTTCATTGGGTAGAACTGTGTATGGTAGAAATTTGAGTCCCTTGGATACTCCTTTGAAGGTGAGTACTCCAATTGGCCAGTATATTGTGATTAGTTAAGTTTATAGAGAATGTGAGATACATATTGGTGGGGGACACTTAGTGGTGGATTTAATGCCATTGAAGATGGGAGGATTAGATGTGATTTTGTGTATGGATGTCTTAGAGAAGTATAATGCCAACTTAGATTACAAACAGAAACCAGTGGAGTTCGAGTTGGATGATGGAACAAAGGTGATGTTTATAAGAGACAGGAAATTTAGCTCTTTGAGAATTGTTTTGACCATGACAAAACATAAAATGATGAGGAAAGGGTATGAGGCATTCTTAGCCTATATGGTAGACACGAAGGCAGATAGAGGGAAGTTAAAGGATATACAAGTGGTCATGAAATTTTCGAATGTCTTTCCCGAGGAGTTACAAGGACTACCACCACCTGGGGAAATTGAATTTCCCGTTGAGCTTCTTCCAGGCACAATGCCAATTTCGATTCCGCCTTATAGAATGGCTCCGGCAGAATTGAAGGAGCTTAAGGAGCAATTGGAAAAATTGTTGGAGAAGGGTTGTATTAGGCTGAGCTCTTCACCTTAGGGAGCTCCGGTCCTTTTTGTGAAGAAGAAAGATGGATCCTTAAGAATGTGTGTGGACTATAGGAAGATTAACTATGTCATCGATAAGAACAAATATCCGTTCCCCCGCATAGATGATTTGTTTGATCAGTTACAAGGGGCAAAGGTCTTTTCTAAGATAGATTTGAGATTGGGTTACCACCAGTTGAGGATAAAGGAGTTCGATGTGATAAAGACTGTTTTTAGAACACGGTATGACCACTTTGAGTTCTTGGTCATGCCTTTTGGGTTAACAAATGCACCCGCAGCTTTCATGGATTTGATGAATAGAATCTTTAGACCTTTCTTAGACCAATTTGCCATTATCTTTATTGATGATATTTTGGTCTATTCTAAGGGTGATAAGTAACATGAGGAACACTTAAGAATTTCTTCGGAGACATTGAGAAATAATAAGTTGTATGCCAAATTCGACAAATGTGAGTTTTGGTTAAAGGAAGTGACATTTCTTAGACATGTAATTTCAGGGCAAGTAGTGCATGTGGATTCGAGGAAGATAGAAGTGGTTGTGAAATGGGAAGCACCAAGGAATGTAGCAGAAGTAAGAAGTTTCTTAGGATTGGTTGGGTATTATAGAAGGTTTATAGAGAGCTTTTCTATAATAGCAGCTCCACTTTCCAAATTGACAAGAAAGAATCAGAAATTTGTATGGATAGAGGAATGCTAGAGCAGCTTTGAGGAATTGAAAAATAGGCTTACAACGACACCAGTTTTGACTTTGCCTTCGGGTAATGACGGATATACAGTGTATAGTAATGCCTCAAGGAAGGGATTAGGCTGTGTGTTGATGCAAGGTGATAAAGTGATTGCTTATGCTTCTAGGTAATTAAAGCCTTATGAGATGAACTATCCTAAACATGATTTGGAGTTAACGGCCATAGTTTTTGCATTGAAGATTTGGAGATATTATTTATATGGAGTCACCACCAGAGTGTTTACAGACCATAAGAGTCTTAAATATCTGATGAGCTAAAAGGAGTTGAATTTTAGGCAAAGAAGATGGTTAAAGCTGTTAAAAGATTTTGATTTGATGATAGACTACCACCTGAGAAAAGCTAATGTAGTAGTGGATGCACTGAGTAGGAAGTCCACTATAGAACATGTGAAGACAGTATAACTTCCTTTGTTGACAGAATTAGCCCAACTTAAAGTGACATTTAGACAAGCTAAATCTGGTTGTGTAATTTTAGAGTAAGGCCAGCATTAAATAAGAAAATTCAGGAATTACAGGAAAAAGATGAGTATTTGAGTAGGCTCCGAGAAGATATTAAAAGTGGTAAACCTTTTGAGATAGAGATCAGAGAAGATGGATTGACGATGGTGGGTAACAGATTATGTATTCTACATACGTTGGAGTTGAAAGAAGAGATTCTAGATGAGGCACACAATGCATCTTATGCTATGCACCCAGGAAGTATGAGAATTTATAGAGATTTGAGGGAGCATTTCTGGTGGATAAAGGAATAAAGAAAGAAGTTGAAGAATATGCAAAAAGATTCTTAGTGTGTCAGCAAGTTAAAGCTGAACACCAGGCACCTTCAGGCAAACTTAAGCCTCTACCAATTCCCGGATGGAAATGGGAGAAGATTACGATGGATGAGGACCAGTAGGAAGCACGATACAATATGGGTGATTAGGGATAGGCTAACAAAATCCACACATTTCTTACCAATTAAGTAGATAGATTCTCTGAATGCTTTGGCCATGAAATATGTAGATGAAATAATCAGACTTCATAGGATCCCAAGCTCCATAGTTTCAGATAAAGATCCTAGGTTCACCTCCAGATTCTGGAAAAGCTTATAGGAGGCTTTGGGAATCAAGTTGCATTTTAGTACAGATTTTCATCCACAAACTGATGGTCAATCAGAAAGGACAATACGGACATTGGAGGAAATGTTAAGGGCTTATGTTATGGACTTCAAAGGTTCATGGGATGATCATTTACCTTTAATCGAGTTTGCTTATAATAATCCCTATCACTTAGGAATTCAGATGGCTCCTTATAAATCCTTGTATGGTAGAAGGTGCAAAACTCCTATTTGTTGGGATGAAGAAGGTGAAAGGAGACTTGTAGGACCTGAGTTGGTGCAAGTCACTGTTGATAAGATTAAATTAGTTAAGCAGAGACGTAAAGTAGCTCAAGAAAGAATGAAGAGCTATGTAGATTCATATAGAAAGGAGATGGAATTCGAAGTTAGAGACAAAGTGTTTCTTAGAGCCTTTCTATGGAAAGGAGTTCTGAGATTTGGTAAGAAGGGAAAACTAAGTCCGAGATACATACGCCCTTATAAGATGACTGAGAAGATTGGGCCTTTAGCCTATAAATTAGCTTTACCATTGGAGTTATCTAAGATTCACAATGTCTTTCATGTATCAATGATGAGGACGTACCGGTCGGACCCTGTACACATAATTCAACCTTCAGAGGTTCAATTAAGGGACGATTTGACTTATGAAGATCAACCAGTGGAGATCCTAGATTCAAAGCAAAAGATTTTAAAGAACAAGACTGTGAGGCTGGTTAAAGCTCTATGGAGAAACCATTCTATGGAAGGGGCCATGTGGGAACCCTTGGAAGCCATAAGGGAGAAGTATCCACATCTCTTCAATATCTCAGGTATGAATTTCGAGGACGAAATTCTTTAAGGGGGAGAATTGTTGGACCCTGGAAAATTTTTCTTTAAGTAAGCATGATTTTAAAAATAATTTTGGAGTTTTGATAGATTTAACTTTGGAGATATAATTATGTCAAGGTTAGTAGGATTTGTTGAATGGGTAAGTGGAATTAAAGTGATAATGTAATAAGGATGTTTAAGGACATTTTTAGGATATCACTTAAGCATAAAAGAGCATAAGCTTATAAGGAAGGGTAAGATGGAATTTTTGGGCTCATTAAAGGTAGAAATGGGAAATGAATGTGTTGTATTGCTTGTTAAGAGGAGAAAGACGTGAATTGAAGAGGGGGCAGAGTGAGAAAATGAAATTAAGAGAGAGGAGAAAGGTTTGGGTGAAAGAAGGAAAGAAGAAAAATCAAACTTGTTAAGGTAGGTTAACCATCTTTCCTTCTTGCTTTATTAAAGGAATGAGTTATGTTATGGAAGAAGGATTTAGAAAGGAAAAGAGTTAGTGTAGAGAATGGAAAAGTTTGTGTGCGAAGAAGATGAATTAGGAGAGCTCAATGGATTTTAGGGTTTCTAAACTTGGTCTTAGGTTTTCTAACCTAGATGGGTTATAGGTAGGTTAGATTTGAGTTCAATTTGTGTCTGTTGAAATTTTGTGATTTCTTTAAAGTTTTTGAATTTTTATTGGAAGGTTGATTTGAATGGAACATTGGTTATTATAGGGAACCAAGGAAATCCTACCCAAGAGCAAGGGAAAAGGCAAGCTTGACTTGGTTTTCGCAAGCCAATTAGGTGGGTAATTTATTTATAGTTATCGTGTAGTTAGGAAAACTCTTGCCTACGTGCGTGTATATTATTTTTGCTTGAAATTGATTTGCGAGAAATTGAAATCATTGTGAAAGATTGGAAATGTATAGTGTTTATGTTATCCCTTAAAAAGGTTATAACATTTGAGTTAGATAAAAAGAAGAAAAGCATGAAAGTTTGAGTAGTTGATAAAATGATTGTGAGCATGATTATGTGCTTTTGTTTGGGAAAGAGAGGAACCCGTTTCGTTAGTCACGTGCACGTTGACCTATAGCCTTATCCCATCTGCTTGCTTAAGGTCACGAGATCCTGAGAATTTGGACTTGTTTTGTTCACAGAGCAAACTTCGATTTCTCTGTTTCATTCCACAAAACTCTCGAGCCATTTTTTTGTGCATTTCATAATTAAATTGCTAAGTATGAATCATTTTGAGTGTTATATGTTATGAATTTTGAGCTAAATTAATGAATGCTTAAATTGTTGAATATATATATATATACATGTATATATCTTTGACTTTGGTCAATTGCCAATGATTATAAATATATTAGCTATTAAGCTTTGTAGCTCACCCCCTATTCCCTCCTCAAGTGCAGAGCAAGAAAGTTAGCAATCCTTTCAAGGCATCTGAAGCTCCAAGATATTAGAAACTTTTGTAACTAAGTTCAATCACTTTTGGACAGCTTCATAAACATGTTAAAACATTGACCATCTTACATATGTTGTATTTGTGTTAAGCATTTGCTTATAATGTTAATACGTAATCAAAGTTATGTATGAGTTTTTGGTTGATTTGGTAAAAGAGTTAGAACTGAAAAGTTCCACAGGTGTATGTGCATGTTTCTTTTGTAGTTATTCATTTCAAAATCCTTGTTTGTTAAGAGTTGACTTCGTGTGCCAACTTCGGGGGCAAATATGGACTAAATTGAGGCAAAATTCGTTAAAGGTGTCTTCTAGAAAGTTGTAGTTTATCCTTCTATCTTTCCAATGATATATAGTAAGAAATTTTTTGGATTCTAGGCTAAAAGTTATGATCCTTATAAGGGAAGATGTATCTTCAATGTTTTACTGATGTTTCTTCTATGTTTTGCTGATTTTGTGATTTGCTTACGTGTCATCTATGTTTTGCTGACATGTCTTCTGTGTTTTGCTTACATGTCTTCTGTGTTTTGCTTACGTGTTGTCTATGTTTTTCTGACATGTTTTCTTTGTTTTGCCCACGTGTCTTCTGTGTTTTGCTTACGTGTCGTCTATGTTTTGCTGACGTGTCTTCTGTGTTTTGCTTACGTGTCATCTATGTTTTGCTGACGTGTCTTTTGTGTTTTGCTTATATGTCATCTATGTTTTGTCGGCGTGCCTTCTGTGTTTTGCTTACGTGTCATCTATGTTTTGCTAACGTGTTCATTTGTGTTTTGCTTAAGTGTCGTCTATGTTTTGCTGTTGTGTCTTCTATCTTTTGCTATCTTCTATTTTCTGCTCTATTTTTGACCTCCCAGATGATAGAAACTGTCTCAAGGTGTGCATAAAAGTTGTATATCTTGAAATTATCTTTCGAACCATATAAATAACACCTTGATCAGTTATCTATAGAGAAAGTTATAGCAATTTTTCCAATGCATCTATCTTTTTCCATTTGTCTGCTTTTTCCTTTAGCTTCATCTATACCTACATTGTATTCCATTTTTGACCCTTAAAACGATATAATTTCTCTTTAAAGTCTTCATGGAAGTTGTATATATTGAAGTTTTCTTTTAAACCATATAAATAAAATCTTAATCGGATATCTTTATGGAAAGTTGTAGTAATTTTCCCAATGAGTCTGTCTTTTTCCATTAGTCTACCTTTTCCTTTAGCTTCGTCTGTACCTACGTTCTGTTCCATTTTTGACCCTTCAAATGATAGAATTTATCTTCTAGGTCTCATGGAAGTTGTAGATCTTGAAGTACTCTTTCAAACCATATAAAGATAACCATAATCCAATATCTGTAGGGAAATTTATAATAATTTTCCCCATTCATCTATCTTTTTCAATTAGTTTGCTTTTTCCTTTGACTTCGTCTGTACCTATCTTCTGCTCCATTTTTTACCCTTTATAAGATAGAATCTATCTTCAAGTTCCTCATAAAAGTTGTATATCTTGAAATTCTCTTTCAAACCATATAAAGAACACATTAATCCGAGTTATCTAGAGGAAGTTTTACTAAATGTCCCGAAATCAGAATAGTATAGTTGAGGACAAGTACTGCTTCTGTGTTTGATTCCAAATGTTGGGGTCCGGAAGCGGGGTCCAGCACGAAAATCCCAAAACATCAAGAAGGTCACCAAGGTTATTAATTTTGTGTCAAAAGGAACAGCAGATGGGAACAGGATTGACTTCTAGTGAAGATTCTGAAAAGGTAGAGAAAGCACCACAGGCTACTAGATCTTTGATCTCATTTTTGCAAGAACAGCCAGCAAAATTGACTAAAGAAATAGAAATTAAGAGGGAGTTGGTGTTTAATAGAAAGAAATCTCAACCACAACCTTCATCTAGACTAGTCGAAGAAAATAAGAAGCTGAAGACCAGTCGGAAAAAGAGTACTGCAACTGATGTTCAACAATAGGCAAAGTCAGTTGAACACAAATTAATATCTTATAGTCTTTCTCAACCTATCCAAAAAGATGATTTGAGAATGAAAGTAATCGAAGAAATGGTACTTGTTCGAAGCAGAAGCTCAGTGATTATAAGAGAACCTGCGAAAAGGTTAGTCAAGGTACAAGTGGAACCAATATTGATCAATAATCGATCAATACACCTTCTAAATCATAAAGAAGGAAGATTATATGGTATTTTGAGAGATTAAAAGTCAAAATCGTATTTATTGAAGATGTCCAAGGATCGATATACTATTTACCCAGTCACAAATAGTACATTGATCAAGATTGTACCAGATATACAACCTAGAGTTCCAAACATTGTATGCAATGAAGACAAAGGGAAACAAAAGATGTACCCTGAAGGAACTACAGATGATCTTACAGAAGATCAGATACAGACAGCTCTAAGAAACATAGATGAGACATGTGGTGCAGATCAATCAAAAGGAATCTATGTTTCACATGACATCTCAAAACCATCAAGAAGTCATTATGGATGCTTCACCACAGATGCAACTTCTCAGGTAGTTGGAAGAGTGACAAAAGGGCAGTACAAAACTATCAGGGTTAAAGGTATCTGTTTCAATTTAGAGACTCTTGTGCATCTGATTATGCACTTTAAACCTTTGAGTTTTATATCCTCAATTAAAGATGTCCTTCACCTTCTTGGAAAACCAATTCCAAAACTACCTAGAACTGATGATCTTGATCTCCCTGAAGGTAAACAATATGTCAAACCTCCTATTATCCAAATCATTGACTTAGATGTCTTACCTTCAGAAACACCTGCTGCTACAAACTTCTATCCATCAAGTATACCTCAACAAGTTCCTACTATTTTTGTGGAAGAAATTAGTTACTTACAGGAGTGGACTCAAGGAGCCTTAGTTAAGGAGATTGAAGAAATTCATACTAAGGTTGATGATTTAAGTGACTTAGTAGGTGATCTACATGAGGAAGTCGCCCATCTACGAGTTTCAATTGAAGAAGAACTAAAATTGATCCGAACTTATATGCAACGAATGTTTTCTGAAATCATGAAGCATGTTTGATAAAGTTTTTTCATTAATAACAAATAGGGGAGAAGAGCAAAAGCAGAAGAAAGAAGAGCAAAAGCAGAAGAAAAGAAGAGAAAAGTAGAAGTAGCATATAGGGAGACCAGAGAAAGGGGGAGATTGTTAAGTCAAGAGAAGAGTAGAAGAAGAAGAAAGAAGAGCAGAAGCAGAAGAAAAGAAGAGAAGAGTATAAGTAGCATATGGGGAGATCAGAGATAAGCAAAGAAGATAGTAACAACTACATTTTTTGTTCATATGTGTATGTTATATATGCATGTGTATAATGTTTGTTGGCTTCTTATTCATTATCTGAATAATATTCGTTCATTCACTTTTATCTTTCGAAAATTATGATTATTTGTTATCATCAAAAAGGGGGAGATTGTTAAGTCAAGAGGACTTCACAATTATTTATTTTGGTGACAATCAAATAATAATAATAATAGAAATAAATGAACTATTTTGATAAGTTTGTTAAGTGTGCAAAAAACACAGAAGAAGTTTAAAACACAGGAGAAGTGTAAAAAACAAAAGAAGCAGAAAACATAGAAGAAGCACAAAACACATAAGAAGCAGAAAACATAGAAGAAGTGGAAAACATAGAAGAAGCGGAAAACACAGAAGAAGCGGAAAACAAAAGAAGCGAAAAACACAAAATAAGTGGAAAACACAGAAAGCGCAAAACACAAAAGAAGCAAAAAATACAAAAGAAGTGCAAAACATAGAAGAAGCGCAAAACACAGAAGAAGTGGAAAATAATGAAGAAGTGCAAAACATAGAAGAAGAAGAAAACACAGACGATACGAAGATGAAGATACTTTAGTACATCGGACAGTTAGTTAGTTGGATTTAGTTACAGATCTCAACTAAATAACGGATTCTACATGAATTAAGAAGTAGTTATCAAGAATCAAGAAGCAGTTGGAGATTTAAGCTATAAATACTAGTCGTCGTTGAAGACTGAATAACTTTTAATTTTTTAGCTTTCAAGTGTTTACGTACAGGAAAAATTCTGTATTCAAAAGTGCGATACAAGAGAGCAATCTCTACTATAACAAAAAGCTTACAATACCTTTCTAGTGAGAGAAAGAAAAGGCTAAGAGCCTGGAGAGGCTAAGATAGTAGAAAGAATACTTTGTGTAAAAGACCTGAAGAGGCTCTAGAAGGGAACAAAGAATACTTGTAAAAGTGTTGAAGTATAGTGAAATCTCAGACAAACTCTGAGGACTAGATGTAGCCCATAGTTTAGGATGAACCAGTATAAAAATTGCAGCGTCTATATTCTATCATTTCACTTTATTTATTTGATTTTGTTATTAGATAAGTAAATAGAAGTTATTTGCGATTTAATTACGTAACTATTTTTGTATAACCTTTGTGGTATTCTTTTAACAATTTGGAAAGATCTTAATAAGAAATATCAAAGTTTTTGTATTCATGAAAAAGATACACAATTCAACCCCCTCTTCTGGTGTATCTCGTATATTATATGTGAATTCTATATTAACGTGTGATTTACTTCAATCAAACCACAAACAAAAACCCACCAATAGAAAACGAAACCCATTTACCTCAACCGCTAACTAAATGAAGACGTAGAAGGAAGAAGGGAACCAAAGCATGCAAAGGAAAAAGATTGACACAGAAGGAAGAAGATGGATGGAGAGAAAGGAACCAAAGCATGCATGGACAGTGACGGAGACAGAGAATCGGTGATAGAAGAGAAAATAAAAAAGAGGGGAAAATGAGCATCGACGAGGGGGGTTCGTGGGTAGGTTAAACGCTTAACCAAAATGATCAAATGACGTCGTTTTTGTTTTATTATAAACGTTAAATCCAAAGCTAATAATAACATTTAAGCTTTAATTTTATTTTACAGATGGAAACTAATCCTGTTGGTACACCCCAGTATTGATTTATGCTGCTAATCATTCCAGACAAATTTATCGACAAAAATGGCTATTCCATCGCTATATTCCATATGAAATTTTTTTGGGATAATTTCCCTCCATCTTTATTAATGAAAAATTTGTCCATCGCTAAATGCAATTGTTCTGACAATGTTATCAATGAAAATTGATTTTTTTGGCTAATTACCTATAGTATTTTTACTGTCCGGAATTTGTAATTTTCTTGTAGTGCTAAGGAGCTTCAAAGATTCCTTCAGCTCATGAGCTATTACAAATGTTTTATTCAAAACTATACTCAGATATCCTTGACCCTAAAATAGTTTCTTAGGACACAAGTGAAAAGCAAATGGGCTTAGGTGATAAGCAAAAATTGGTCTTTAAGGGGTTAAAAGAGGCCTCACTTTAGCGCCAATTTTATCCTTAACTGATTTCTCTAAGCCTTTGCTCCAAAGGTAGATGTATGCACAACCAGTATCAAGACAATGTTATAGCAAGATAAACATCCGATTGATGTTAAATTTTGTAAGACTAGGCCCAAATAAACTAAGCATATACAAGTCCAAATGAGGTTCCATTATAAAACCAACTGGTGATAGGAGGAGTAATTCATTATGCTTATATGCATGCTCAAGACTATATATGCTTTCCATGTGGGACAAACTCCTACTTATATTTCAACATGTTGCCCTCACGTATGGGCTAATTTAAGGCCAAGACATGACATAGTCTATCGTGTCAAAGTTGTGATGATTAAACCAAGAGCAACCTGCCTTGATATCATGTCAAATTTTATAAGATTGAGCCTAAATAAAATAGGCACATACAAACCCAAATGAGGTTCCATCGTAAAATAAATTGGTGATAGGAGGAGTAACTCACTAGACTTATATATATGCTTAAAGCCATATATTATTTTCATGTGGGACAAACTCCCACTTATATTTCAAAAATTTTATATCCAGGTAAGATGTTAGTGAACAGATACCTAGGATTGTCAATATACAAAAAGAAATTCTAGTGATCCTAAAAGAAATCAAGTAGTGGCATCACTATTTTAGTGGTTGAAAATTCTAGGTTCAGACAAATCACATGAGTCTTAATTACCTACTAAAGCAACGAATCTCAATCCCTTTTCAATAGATATGGCTCTTAAAACTTTTTGTCTTTGACTTCAAAGTGATGCATAAGAGTATAAAAGTTAATTAAGTGATGGATGTGTTGTCAAAAGTGATCAACACTAAGCTCTTAATGCTACTTACATCATGTTAGAAGTCAAACCTGATGATATTCTTGATTCTTCTAGAGAAAAGAAGAAAAAATCAACTTATATTATTAGTTGTGCTAGTTTAACTTCATTTATTATGGTAGTGTTTTAGTTGTTTTTGGGATGTTAAAGTTAGTGAATAAAACTGACTTTGATGGGTATAAAAAAGGTTGTAAGGTTAGTGCTTTAGGAATGAAGAAACAAGTGAAAAAAATAGAGAAAAGGTAGATAGAGAAATAGAAAAAAAAAAAGAGAATAAGAAAGAGTGAGGGGTAGAGAGTCGCATCTCAAAGTTTGTCACATCGTTTTTTATCAATATATATATTGTTGCTTATTTTTCTAGTACCTTGTCTATTTTATTTTTTTCCAACAAATGGTATCAGAGTCAGGTTTGTGACTACATTTCAAGGATGTGAAAATGGACAATATGATTCAGCCTCAAATTTCAAAATTGTTGAAGAAATTATGGAAATTAGAGCATCCAAATGAAGGTACTGCTCAAATCATAAGATTTATAGGAGATTGTTGAAGAGGGCTACACTAAAGATGCAATCGCCGAAGCATCTTTATCAAATATGCAAAAGATAGGACTTAAAGAATCATACAAGAAGGACAAGAAGGCCTTATTTTTCATCGTTCAAGGAGTTAACAAATCAACATTTGAAAAAATATCTGATGCAAAAACATCAAAAGATGTATGGGAAACTCTACATAAATCTCTTCAAGGAGTCAAAAAGGGTAACAAGGAAAGACTCCAATCTCTTAGAGCTGAATTTGAAACATTAAAAATGTAGAGTTTTAAAAAAATTAATGACTACACTACTCGACTGAAAACAGAGGTGAAAGAGATGAAAAGAAATGGAGAAGCTCTTGATGATGTGAGGGTGATGGAAAAACTCTTAAGTTTATTGATAAAAATTTTCGATTATGTTGTCCCTATCATTGAAGAATCAAAGCATTTGTCACAAATATCTATTGATCATCTTATGGGCTCTTTTCAGGCTTATGAGATGAGAATGATCCAAAATGAAAATGCTGGTGATTTAGAACCAGCTTTACAAAGCAAGTTTTCTATTGATGGCAATCAAACTAGCAACAGTTACTAACAAGGTAGAGGAAATCAAGGTAACTATAGAGGTTCCTACAGAAGTGGACATGGTGGGAACAGATGTGGTGGATGAGGACATGGTAGGAACTCTTTTGAAAGAGACTAAACAAATGAAAGCTATCAAATATATGGTCTTGGTAGAGGATTTCAAAACTAAGGAAGAGACGGTTTTCAACAGCGAGGTAATAAATCATAAGTGCAATGTTATAACTATAACAAGTATGGTCATTTTAGTTACAAGTGCAGATCAGCCCCAAAATGGGAGGAAACAAATCATTTTGTAGCAACAGAAGATAAAGAAGATGAATTGACTATTTTCTTAACATACAAAGGAAATGAAGAATCTAAGAAAAATGTTTGGTATCAGGATACCGGTACAAACATCCACATGTGTGGGCAAAATGAGCTATTTACAATTTAGGATGAGACTATCCAAGGAGAAGTTACTTTTGGTGACTCATCAAAATTTCCAATTAAAGGTAAAGGTAAGCTTATGATTACTTTAAAAAATGGAGAGAAGATATATATGTATGATGTTTATTATGTTCCTACAGTAATAAGTAATATTATCAGCCTTGGTCAACGCTTAGACAAAGGGTACGACATTCACTTGAATGATTGCTCTCTTGCCATCAACAAAGGTGGAGAATTAATGGCTAAAGTTGATATGAAAAAGAATCATCTTTTCACATTTGATATTCAGTCAGAAGTATCAAAGTGCATGAAATCTATCATTAAAGATGAGTCATGGCTATGGCATTTAAGATTTGGTCATCTTGGTTTTACTGGCCTACAATTGTTATTAAAAGCAAATATAGTAAAAGGACTTTCAAAATTAATCAAAAAGATGAATTATGTGAAGCGTGCATCAAAGAGAAACAATATAGGCAAAGTTTTCAAGTTGGAAAATGATGGAGAGCCAGAATACCATTAGAGATTGTTCATTAGCTGGACCATTTGATATAACATCACTTGGTGGAAATAGGTATTATATTACCTTTATTGATGATTTCAATAGAAACAGTTGGATGTATATTCTTAAAGAAAAATAAGAAGCTCTTGATAAATTTAAGAAGTTAAAAACAATGATAGAAAAACAAAGTGGGCAATATTTAAAGATACTTAGATATAATAAAGGAGGTGCATATACATAAAACTTGTTTGAAACTTTTTGCAAAGATCATGGAATTGTTAATTAGTTGACAACTTCACATAAACCACAACAAAATGCATCACAAAAAGAAAGAATCGCACAATTCTTGATATGGTGAGAAGTATGGAGAAAGGAAAGCACTTACCGAGAACTTTATGGGCTAAAGTCATTCTATATGCTATTTATTTGCTAAATTGGTGTCCAAAAAAAATGTAACATTCAAAACATCAAATGAAGCATAGAGTGGTAGCAAGCTAATAGATGGTCATCTCAGGATTCTTAAGTGCATTTCATATGCCCATAGTCTTGATCAAAAAGGAAAGAAGTTAGATGACACAGGTGAAAATGCATACTTATTGGTTATGAAAAGAGAAGTAAAGCATACAGATTATACAAACCTTTGATAAAAAAGGTGATCATCTTTTGAGATATCTAATTCGATGAAGTAGATTATTGGAACTGGAATAAAGAAGAAAAGAAAGTTTAAGGATTATTTTTTGATGATGACTCCAACACACAAGATGAACAAGGACATGAACAAACTCCTCTATAGAACTCCACTTTAACAACTCTTGGATCAACACCATCAACTTCATCCCATACACTATAATAAAATGGGCATTTAGCGATGGAAATTATTGACAGATTATGAAGGTTTTTCATCAGTAAGTGAATTTGTCGATAAAAATTACCGACCATATGAGTCGTTGGAGAATTGATCATTAGTAATCTTTAGCAACGGAATAGAAATATTCCATTGGTAACTTATCGATGAACAATTTTTTTTATCACTAAATATAGCAACAAAATTTTTAAGCCCATCAGTAACTTTACCAATAGAATATTTCTATTCTATTTGTAATTATTATCGATGGACAAAGTATATTAAAATCTAAACATAATGCATTGCAATATTTTTAGTAAGCATAAGCATGCAACTAATGCATTACTAACATAATTACCAATAATATCTACAAAAGCAAAATCCTTTCCTAAAACATATATATGTAATCTATTTATACTTAAAATAATCTAAAACATTCATTAGAAATAAAAACTAACCATTTAATGGCTAGGACAGTAGCATTAGTTCATTAATTTTATTACAAACTTGTGTTATATGTTATTAAAAGATCAGTACAAGGAAACGCAAAGGAATAAAGTGTATTGAACCTTAAATCATTCAAAAAATACACAAAATTAAAATATATTATGAAATATTAACAAATACATAAATACTAGTAAACTAAATATGCATTATAATCTAAAAAGGAAATAATTATAACCAATAGAAAGAGGAGAAGACAAAAATCTTACCTTGCTAAAGAAAATTAATGTTATTAATCTTAGAAAGCTTATTCTGTCACCTTAAAATTTTCCTACAGCAATAATTTCAATTACGAAAAACCAAGAACATCAATTTTTAAAATAATAAAGTAACTTTTAGAGGGAAGAATCATAGTAACTCTAACCTTTTAGATAGACAAATGAAATGACACATTTTAAAACAGGGTGGCTTTTTTAAGTTAGAGACTAAATTATATCGATTAAGATATTATTTGAAAGGTTTGTTAGATTAAATTAAATTGATTAGAATTGAATGCAAGTATTTGAATTCCTTTCTAGTTGATGAATAATGCAATTGAGTAGATGATGGATAACCTTGATTTCTCTAATATATTTGTTTCATTTCCTTAAAATTGTCACCCATTTAAGTTATGAGTGATTGAAATTGATTTACTTAAGGATGAGCAAAAACATAAGTATTTTTTGGTTTTCTAATCCATACCATTTTATTACAAACTTTTATTTATTTACTAGTTAGTAGTTTTAGGTTTTCTAATTATACCAGTTCCTTGAGGGATCAACTCCTACTTACTACTATATTACTTACCAACAAAAGGTACATTTGCCTTTGTTATAGGTAATAGATACCTAATACGAAAATTTATAACTAGATAGAGAAAGTAATGATCCATTAATATGGACATTTACCACAAATAACAGAAAAGTATATTTTGTAAAGCATGTAATCTTATAAAACATAATAAAGAAAACTGTCTACCAATGTTTATGATACTAAATGTTTGCATTACACTTTAATATTTCACAAATGTTCTGAATAAGCCCCTATCCTTATCTAGGATGTCATTTTTTGAAACCTCGGTCTAGTGGGATTTAGTGTAACTTAAGCCTAAGCAGTACTCATACCAGAATAATCTCCAAAAGAACCCAATTGCTTGATGATTTGTCGAATGGTAAGAAAGTTCAGAGTCATTAGACACCTAATCTCTCAATTGTTTACTCAATGATGGGTATCTTTTATTTATACTGATAAATATGAACCTTCACCATCTTAGACAATATTCATTGGTTCTTCACCTTCTTAGACAAATTATCAACCAAATTAGAATTTAATGTTCAAACCATCAATTCTAAAATCATAATATAATGTTCAAATTCTTAACAAAATCACAACATCAAGTTCAAATGCTCATCCAAATCACAATATAATATTTAAATTAGTAATGAAATCATAATATAATGTTTATATTCTCAACCAAATCACAACCCGATGCTCAAACACAGTTCAATTTGTTGATTCACCATCATCAACTTGAGATTTTGTTAGAGTTAATTTTTTCCCTTATTTTGACAATTTATATCAAGATGTGACAATTTTGATTGAAAATCTTTTTTTTTTTGCTCAAAAGTTGCTTTCTCCTTATATCAAGATGCTATAATTTCTTTCTTTAATTACATGTTCTTATCTCCTATCCAAAACTTTGCTTTTAAATAAGAAAATTGATGACTGTCAATTTATTAAAAAAATATTACAAAAATACAACCTAACTACAACCGATGCTTATAATATAATCTAAGCAAAATGCATTGCAAAAATATCATTGTATGGCTTTTGTACCCCAACCGATGATTAAACCAATAGCTCAACCTAGTGAAAAGCATAAATCGATGATTGCCCATACAATCAAACCATAATCAAAAACCCAATGATCAAAGTAGTACATAAAACCTAGTAAAAAACAAAACTCACTAAAAAAACTAAACCCACTTACCTCAGTCGATGATTAAATAAAGACGCATAAGGAAGAAGGGAACAAAAGCAAGTGAAGGAAGAAAGGAACCGAAGCACATGAAGATGCAGAAGGTAACTTAAGCACGCCAAGGAAAAAGATGGATGTAGAAGGAAGAAGATGGATGGAGAGAAGGGAATCGAAGCATGCATGGACGACAACAGTGACAGAGAATTGGTGGCAATAGAGAAAGCGAAAGCGAAAGAGAGAAGAAAATGAACATCAGCGAGGAGACATCATTTGGTGTTAAATCATATGACGTCATTTCGATTTATTAAAAATGTTAAAGTTGAAGCTAATGACAGCAGTTAAGTTTTATTTTTACTGATAGAATAACTCATCTGTCGGTAAATCACCGACAAAATCTAGTCTCGTTGGTACATCGAGACTATTAATTTTGTCACCAAGCAATCCCGACAAATTTACTAATGAAAATGGCTATTCTGTCACTATATTCTATCAAAAAATTTACTAGGATAATTTCCTGGTTGGAGTTATGAAAATATAGTGCCCTGGAAAGAAAATGTATTTACATGTAACTTAATTTTCTTCCAGTTATAGTTTTGTAATGAAAATATTTATTATTAATAAAACAAAAGAGTTTGGTTTTATTTTTATAAGCATAATATAACTAGTCATAAGTAAAAAAAGATTCTTTTGTTAATAATACACATATACATGAAGACGTATGGGAAATATGTATATTATTATAATCTAACTTAATTGATTCACAGTTGAATAATCAAGTTAGTTGCTTGATTATGGTTTAAACTACAGTATTACGATTTATCACCATATAAGTAAAGGAGTTTACTTCAAGGGAATGATGAGTTTCATATCATGAAAGTAGTCGACTATCGATAATGGCACAATTAAATGAATATAGAATCAAGTATGTTTTTAAGAATAAAGTAGGTCGTTACTTTGGTCTTAAAACAAACATTTTAGCATTTGCTTATTATGAACCACAATCTTGATGAGTAGTAAACTCATATGTGTTTTATTATAATTCTTGATATGATCAGAATAGATTTTTACAAAGTATTAATCCAGTGTTTGCATGTTGGAATTATTAATTGACACATGTATCAGGCAACATTCACCCAAATAAAGAGTTTTATAATGATATCATCACTTCTAGATATTTTATGGAGATTTGTGATTAAACTGGTGCCACGAGTTTGATGAACTAGCTACCCATCAAGTCTTAATACCAAGACGAGATCTTGTGTGTTAATCACCATATAGAGTAAAATTGGAGATCTAAAAGGAAAAATCAATAAAAGGGTAAAATAATAATTTTACCCTTTGTTGTGTGGATGGCTATAATAAGGTTCATAATAAGGTTTGCAATTGGGCATCAAATTTAAAATATGTCTTCTCATAATGTTTGGTAATTCAAGAGTTTAACTAATTGTCTTTAGGGGAATGACATTTAGTTAATAAGCTATAATTACTTGAAATGAGATTAAATTAATTTTGAGCTTATTGGAGCTTGAATTATCTAAGTCCAATAAGATTCCCCACTTGGCTTCAAGGAAGGTTATCAAGCAAAGTAAGAAATATAAATGGAGGTTTTAAAGCCCATGATTGAATATTGAGCTTGCACTAATTAATGGTTAATTAGAGGCCCAAATGAACTTTTAGAAACAGGCTAGACTTTGGTTTAATTGATTAATTAGGTTAATTAAATTAAAATAAAATTCTTAAAGAAATGGAAGGTACAATTTCGGTTTTATTAGGGTTGAATGTGCAGCTACACATTTAGCAGTGAATTTCTAAATAAAGATGGTATTTATCATGCTTTATCATCATTAAATGGAGTAATGATCTTACCATTAAATGGTTTAATAGTTGTCTTTTAATTATGGCATGTATTGTAACCTTTTAGAATTCATTTGATTAAAGATGAAAGAAATGCATTTGATGGATCATCTTCCTTATTTCATCATTAAAATTGATATTGACATGTCATTTTAGGTTATTGGTCTTTTCATATATCCATCTTAAAATAAATGAGAAGAGTCTCATTTAATGGCTTCTTTATGTTTGATTAAAGAATGAAGTGATGCACTGGATGCTCCTCTCTTCTTTCTTTTCATGCATAATCAAAATTGATAAGGTGTAAGAGAAGTGTTCTTGCATTTTTTTGGACTTTCTCTCCTTTCTTGCATGTGTTTGTCAAAATTTGCATAAGAGGTGTCTCATCTTTGGCTTCTTTCTTCTAAGAAAAATCTCCTCCGAAGTTTTTCCCACCAAAGGATCTTGTTATCCAAGTTGTCCAAGAAAAACAAGTGGTAGATCAGATTGGTCAAAGATGCAATATTGAGAAGAGGATACAATAACAAAAAGAGGATATATTACCGAGGATAGGATAGCACAACGAGGAGTTAAAGCTATAGCGAAGGAGTTGGTAATATAATCTCTATCTTGTTCTTATGATAATTATTTTCCATATACTGTATCATGTATGTCATGGCATGTTAATTTGGTTATCTTGCTTTTGCTGTGTTTTTATTTTTAAAAAAGTTTTGAAATCTACTGTTTTAGCCAAATCTTGCATGTTTTATTTTTTGATCCAACAACTGGTAACAGAGCTAGTTTTCTTATGCATGATTTCGGTTCCTATATGTGATGCATGGGATGGCAATCATTTTTATATATTGCATATTTTTATATGATAGAAATATATATGGTGTATGTTTTGTTCTTTTGGTTGTCCGTAGAATTTATATTTACCATGTAAGATTTCTTCATTTTGTTTATGATAAGGAGGGTGGTCTATCATCACCATGTTTCCTCCTTAGCTTCATTTTTTTGTCTACTTAGATTTTGAAATGTACAAATTGATGTAATGATAAATATGAAGCAACCACGGGTTGAAGAAATGAAGAGGTAATGGTTTCGGTATATCCTTTTGTTATGTGTTGGCATAGTTTAGGTTTTGCGAAAACCAAAATGTTGGATTTTTGTTTCAATGAATCAAGTTTCAGTTTTAATGTAAAAACAAGTATTGGGTTTTTGTTTCAATGAATCAAGTTTCAATTTTTTGTAAAAAAAAATAGAGCTGGATTTTTGTTTTAATGGACCAATTTTTAGTTTTTATGAAAATCTAGTGCTGGAATTTTTGTTTTCAAAGTGACAAATTTTGATATAAAATTCCATTACACAATTTATACCGAATGGGCTAGGTTATGTGAGCAAAGAGCTCGAAGCGAATGATCTAAGTCTAAGAAGATTATTTTAGGCCTAAAAGGCTTGTAATCATTTTTATGTTCTAGGATGGACAATCAAAAGTGGTTTATTAGTTCACGAGATGAATGGATGAATGGATGCAAATAATATGTGATGTTATGTAATTATATGCCATTTAGGAAATTGCCAACCCTAGGCATTGGCATGCATTCATTATGTATGAGATATATAATGAAACAATATAGGATGGATAGTAAATTGCATCTAGACAAGATGGTAT
>JANSVA010421825.1:0-20662 GCA_025504915.1 Erythroxylum reticulatum | reverse complement strand
GCAAGTAATGATTTCTTAAAAGTTTTGAAATCTACCGTTTCTCCAAATATAGCATGCTTTGTTTTTCCGATCCAACACCTACTGATCATGCAGAAAAGAATTTCGAGGGCAAAATTCTTTTAAAAGGGGGAGAAATGATAGCCCCCGAATTTCTTTTCTTATTGATTAAGCATGGTTTAAAAAAATTATAAAGTTTTGATAGAGTAAAAATTTTTATACTTAGTAATTATGTTATGGTTAGTAGGGTTTTATTACATGGGTTAATTGAATTAAGGTAGTAAGATTGTATAAGGGCTTTTTTGGTAGTACACTTAAGGATAAAGACCATTAGGCATATAAGGAAGGGTAAAAATTGGAGAAGAATTGTTGTCTTACATTTAAAAAAGAGAGAAAACGCTAGTGAGAAGAAGAAGAGAGGGAAATATTAAGAGAAGAAGAAGAGAGGGAAATATGAAGAGAAAACAAGCTAGATTTTAATTTTTCTTATCCTTCAAGAGAGATTTTATGGTTGTTCAAGAAGAGAAAAAGGTAGAAGAAGAGAAGAGCTTTCATTAGAGTCAAGAAACTCTTCATTTGGTGAAGGTTCATGGTAAGGTCTTACTTAATCTTTGGGATTTTTAGAAACGTTATAGTTCAAGAAGCTTGGGAAATGCATGGGTTTAAGCTTTCAACGATCAAATTTATGCATATGTTTCTTTGGGTCCTAAAATTTGGAATTCCTATTGAATTGGGAATTTTGTTAATGTTAAGGGAATCTAAAGAGGCAAGAGGAGCAAAAGGAGTTATTTTTTAGCAAGTCTTTATGCAACATCCCACTACCATAAGGAAAATACCCAAAAACCAAAAGGACATTTAAATACATACATTATGATAATGGTATGTTGGAGCCAAAACAAATCCAACTTACACGTGGCATTATCTATCATAGTCCATAGTCACTAAATTTTAAAACCCATTCATTCCATTCATTCATAAAGCTTACATTATTTCCACCAATCATTATTTACAAAACCTTATAAAAAGTCTAGCAAAACTACAAAAATAATGCTAAAGCACTTCTGGTGTCAGCTGACAGACCTCTAAGCCATTTCTCTATCCAAAAGATTCCTTAAATCCTGACTAAGGAATCGGGGTCTCATGTCTCGTCTCTGAAAAGCCACATTGTAATTTTTTGATGAATTTTGCAAACTGAATGGGTGAACCATCATTGATGAATTCACCAGATCATATACACACATCACATAATACACAAATATTCATCCTAACATACATTTATTACTCAAAAACTCACACAATATGGTATGACATTTAATCATTGCAAAACAGATCATATATAATCAAATACATAAACATATGATACTTATATTCGTTCTTATTGTTGTGACTGAGTGCCTATCACATTCTTATACAAATACTAGCCTTTAGGGCTCAGTCAGAATAGAATCACGGAGCATAGCTCTATGTGCACACACATATTTCATGGAGAAAAGCTCAACGTGGAAGCACTTCATATTGGCAACTCAAGTCACAATGCCTTTATCCAAGCATGCATTTTTATGAAATGCATCAAAACTAAATATGGCATATAAGGCAATCACATATGATGCTCAAACAAAACTCGTAATCATCGAACCTAAGTTCGGCATTCAAATTTCATTGAGAATTACCATAACAATCAGAATTCCATAGCAATCAAAGCCGCAATCAAAGCACTTCCAATGCATTCCCAAATATAGATCTCCTCGGACAATTAATGTCTGGAATTCATAAACAAATCACAAGTAGTTTAATAATGTTGGAAGTTTAAACAAATCAAATCAAATCAATCCTAGGAATTCATCTAGGTTAACTCACAGTATACTGCAATAAGCTATCTCCTGGATGGTCTGGCAATGTCTGACTGGCGTCTGATATGCTCCTTTAAAATATATCAATCACAGTCACAAATATCACATTTTTGCACAAATGCACAAGTGTTCTTTTATGCATATCAATGTATAAAAAGTATGCACAATGCATGTTCAATGACAATTCTGGGGTATAATATTGCGATCCTTATCAACAATCATTCAGATATCAAATCCCTCATTAATACCATATATATTTACAATTGGATCGAAATAAAACAATGTCAAACAATTTCATAACTTCATTGACCACTTCAAAATTTTCCTCTAATACACATTTGGGTCAACTTTCCATACTAAATCTGATAAGGTAAATGATTAAATTAAGCAAAACTTCCTTTTGTAAAGTTGCTCTCCAATGTCTCAAACTTCTATTGACACTAAAATCATTTAAGTTGGTTCAGTGTATGAAAATATATACTTAAAATATTTTAGACTATTCTTAAGTCTCAGTAAAATTCTTACCTCAACTTCTAGTCAAAACTTGAAAATTTTAGAGAGAGAATTAAAACTCCATCTCTTCATAAAAGTTGTATACCTATGTCTCTAGTTTACTCCAAATCAAAAATCATTCCAGTTGGATAAATACAAAGAGAGTGATGGTAAAAATACAAAAGTATGATCGAATTGTAAAGGATGAGACTTCGCCGCAGCGAGAACAAAAGTGATGGCCATGGCAAACCTTCCAGAAATTAGATTTTCTCGGGAATGTTACAAAGATCACCATGGCGAACTCAAGAGTTTTGCCACGGTGAACTAAAAAGCATTGGCCGTTGCGAACTAAAAAGAGTTGTTCGCGGCAAACTGAAAAGAGTTGGCCGCGACAAACTTTCATAGAAGACTCGTGTTCTCCACTTTCCAGATTTTAAACCCAGATTTCACTATCTCACACTATTATAATTTCTAATTTCTCTCCATTCTTCACGTTCCTTATGTCTATTATGCATTTTCTATACCCAAAACAATCTCTAAATAAATTAGAATCAACTTTACTATAAGAATAACAAAAATCCAAACTCCATATGTTCTTCCTCTCTCTACTGTAAATTTGTCCTAAGTAAATTCTCATACCAATCAACTTAAATATTTGCTCAAAACATTTTTTCTAACTCATTTTTAGCTTATCAACACACACACAATTCAAAAATCCAAGACTAAAGCTTAACCATCTAACTTCGTTTCTACTAATAAACAACAAACACAATGTAAGCACATACCATTTTGGTTTCTCATAACCAGGACAGAGTATATACATATTTTCAAATCTAGAGTCCATTCAAAATAGTGTTAAACAATTCCTAATTCTCAAATCAATCGTCTAATTTATTCAACACCGAAACCTCAACTAACCCATGCATGCATGTATATTCTTACACCATAAACAATCATCAAGTTACTTACTTGTTTCAACTTTTATTTCCAGCAATGACTCCAATGTACAAAGAACATAATAGTTTGTTAATCAGTGAAGAAGAACAGTGAAAAACATAAGTTACGGAGACAAATCCTAACACATAACATCAAACTACGTGTATAACATGCATGTCATTCACATGTCTTTACACTTTCAAACCATTTGTCATTTGCCTATTAGTGTCATGTGTCACTCTATCATTGGTCCATAATATCCCGAATTTTTCGAAGATTTCTATAATTCACCAAAAATTCCAAAATAATAATATGACTCTCCAAATAATTTTTCGACTCAAAAATAGTTCACCAAATTTCTAAAATATCGAAAATATACAAAAATTGCCAAATCACATTTAATACACTCTAATAAATCCACAATCTCCACTTATAAATCAAATTTACTTGGAAATGCCAATGAATGCATGTACAATCATATGAATATGCAAAATAAATGTGTATGTCACTATTAATTTATGCATGATGTGCATTTTCCTAATTTCTCAGAAATTTCTTAAAATTCATAATTCTAGCTCTAACATGGGTAACGGGATGTTACAACTCTCCCCTCCTAACAAAAATTTCGTCCTCAAAATTCTTACCTAAAGGATCAAATAGGTAGGGGTACTGATTCCTTATGTGCTCCTCCGTTTCCCATGTGGTTTCTTCACTCGAATGATTCTTCCAATGGACTTTTACCATTGGGATCACTCGGTTCCTCAGTTTCTTATTCTAATAGCCAATTATCTTCATAGGTTCCTTAACATAACTCAAATTACTAGAGACTTCAATTTCCTAAGTCGGTATCACATGAGTTGGATCTGATCGATATCGCCTAAGCATACTCACATCAAACACATTATGTATCTGAGCCATTTCCGAAGGTAAGGCTAACTTATAATCCAATGGTCCAATTCTTTCAATTATCTCATATGGACCAATATACCTCAGACTTATCTTCCCCTTCTTGCCAAATCTCAGTACAAGTACCAAAGTGATATTTTTAGAAATACTTTGTCACCAACCGAATACTCCATATCTTGTCTGTGTTGATCCACATAACTTTTCTATCTATCTTGTGCCATTTTAATTTTGCTACGGATCAATTTCACCTTATCAACTGTATCCTGAATCATCTCTAGGCCTTCGACAATTCGTAGACCCTCTTCATCCCAATATAAAGGCGAACAACACTTCCTGCCGTACAATGCATTGAATGGAGCCATACCAATACTGCTGTGATACTGATTATTGTAGGTGAATTCAATCAAAGTTATATATTTATCCCGTACTCTATGAAACTCTAGAACACAAGCTCTGAGCATATCCTCGACAGTCTTGATCGTTCTCTCACTCTGACCATCTGTCTAAGGATGAAAGGTTGTACTGAAGCTCAGCTTAGTACCTAAGGCTATCTGTAGACTACCCCAAAATCTCGAGGTAAATCTAGGATCCCTGTCCGATACTATGGAAACTGGAACCTCGTGTAACCTCACAACTTCGTCCACATATTGTCGAGGCAACTAATGTAATGAATAAGTCTCCCTCATTGGTAAGAAATGAGTTGATTTGGTTAGTCTATCCACAATGACCCAAATGGCATCATGTTGCCTTGGAGTCCTAGGCAAACCTATAATGAAATCCATTGTGATTCATTCCCATTTCCACTCCAAAATAGGTAACGGATCTAATTTCCCTACCGGAGCTTAATGCTTAGCCTTGACCTGCTGATAAATTATGCACTTAAAAATGAATTCTGCTACTTGCTTTTTCATACCTGGCCACTAGTAATGTTGTTTCAACGTGTTATACATCTTGGTAGTACCAGGATGCATAACATAAGCTGCTAAATGTGCTTCCTCTAAAATCTCTTTCCTCAGATTATCGACATTTGGCACATATAATCTTTGCTTTAACCTCAAGGTATCATCTCTCACTTCAAACTCAAAATCTGGATTCACCTTCAACTTCTCAATTATCTTCACTGAACTAGGCTAGGTAATCTCGATAACTGCACTTATGCCACACTGCTATATGATTTCCTACTCAATGCATCAGCTACAACATTAGCTTTGCCAGGATGATACTCAATTGTACAATCGAAATCTTTCAACAATTCTAACCATCTTCTCTATCTCATATTTAACTCCTTCTGGCTCAACAGACATTTCAAACTTTTGTGATCAGTAAACACCTGAAATGTCTTTCCATAAAGATAGTGTTTCCAAATTTTTAAAGCAAATACTACTGCAGCAAGTTCCAGATCATGAACTGGATAATCAAATTCATAATACCTCAACTGTCTCGATCCATATGCTATTAGTTTACCATACTGCATTAGTACACTTCCTAAACCCTGATGTGATGCATCGCTATACACAACATAACCTCCAGAACTAGACAGAACAGTTAACACCGGTGTCGTAGTTAACCAATGCTTAAGCTCCTCAAAACTCCTCTAGTAATCGTCACTCCATCTGAAAGGCACATTCTTTCTCATAAGTTTTGTGAAAGGGGCTGAAATCAATAAAAACCCCTCGACAAACCTTCTGTAATACCCAGCTAATCCAAGAAAACTTCATATCTCAGACACATTCTTCGAAGCCTCCCACTTCATTACTGCTTCAATTTTCTTTTGATCCACCTGAATGCCTTGTCTAGACACTGTGTGACCCAAAAATATTATTTGATCAAGCCAAAATTCACACTTAGTGAACTTGGCATATAACTGTTTTTCTCTTATTGTCTAAAGAACCAATCTCAGATGTGTCACATGATCTTCTCTACACTTCGAGTACACCAAAATGTCATCAATAAAAACAATCACAAAATGATCTAATTAAGGTTGAAATACCTTATTCATCAACGCCATAAATGCTACCGGAGCATTAGTCAAACCAAATGGCATCACCAAAAACTTGAAGTACCCATATCTAGTTCTAAATGCACTCTTGGGAACATCCGCCTCAGCTATTTTTAGCTAGTAATATCCCGATCTCAAGTCTAACTTTGTGAACACCTGAGCTCCATGTAACTGATCAAACAAATCATCAATCCTCTGTATTGGACATTTATTTTTCACTGTTATCCAATTCAACTGCCGGTAATCAATGCACAATCTCAGGGTTCCATCTTTCTTCTTCATAAACAATACCGGAGCTCCCCAAGGTGTCACACTAGGCCGGATGAACCCTTTATCTAATAACTCTTGTAACTGAGTTTTCAATTCCTTCAATTCAACAAGTGTCGTCCTATATGGAGGAATTGATATAAGAGCAGTACCTGGAACGATTGATATAGGAGCGGTACCTGGAACGATGTCAATAGTGAACTCCGTCTCCCTATCAGGGGGTAATCCCTGTAGTTTAGCCGGAAACACATCTGAAAATTCTCTAACGATTGAAATATCCTTAATGGTTTGTTCATTTTGAGTATCCACCACATAGGCCAGATAAGCCTCACATCCACCTCAGATCAATCTCAAAACACTTAGAAATGAAATTAATCAGGCTGGCACTGCCTGACTAACTCCTCAAAACACCACTCTCGGCTGATTAGGGGATTCCATACCTCCTTCGTATAACAATTCATCACTACCTTATGAGCAGTGAGCCAATCCATGCCTAAGATGAGGTCTATCTCTCTCAGCTGCAATATGATCAAATCAGTTTCTAATTCTGCCTGATCAATCCGAATTATACATCTCTTACATACTTCACTAATCACTGTTGTGCTACCCACTGGAGTGCTCACTACTAACCCAGATTTCAGTATCTCTTTCTCACAATGCAATCTAGATGATAGATGAGGGGTGATGAATGAATGGGTAGATCCTGGATTTACCAGTGCATATGCTTCAAAATTAAAAACATTCAACACACCTGCTACCACATCTGGGGAGTTCTGTGCCTCCTGTTTGGTGATGGTATAGACCCTGGCTTAAGGTTGCAACTGATTGCTCCACACGTCAGTCCTGACACTAGGCCCTACTGACTAAGTTCGACTTCTACCTCTACCCCTCTTAGCAGATCAGCTAGCTCTACCCTGTTGAACCAAAACCTTAGTCATAGATCCTCCTTTAGCTCCATACTGTGATTCTAACAACTCAGGGCAATCCCTGATCTGACGCTCATAAGAGCCACATCGAAAACATACTCCCGATATCCTCCAACACTCACGACCATGCCTTTTACCACAGTGTTCACATTCAGGAATTTGTTGTGACTATTTAGTAGGCATTTGTCCTTTGCCTCCCCTAAACTGAACAAATCTACCTCTTCCTTAGCATCCAAATTGTCTCAATCTAGACTAGAATCGAGATGATCTGTTCTGGTGCTTTCTGAAGCTTCTGCCAGAATCAGCTTGAGATTTTTCCTGTCTCTTACCTCTGGCTTCTTTTCTGACTTCTACTTGACCATCCTTTAATAGTTGTTCTATTCTGATCGAGGCTGCTAGGAGTTCTATAAAATTGCTTAAGTTAGAGATGGCAAGTCTTGTTCTAATTTCTATATTCAAATTTTCCTCAAACCGCCTACATTTATCTTACTCAATTGGAATCAGTGCAGTTACATACCCCATTAACTCATTGAACATTATCTCATAATCTACCAATATGACCTTGCCTTGCTTCAAATCTAAGAATTCCTTCATTTTCCGATCCATGTAAATCTTCGACATGTAGTTCTCTCGGAACACTCTTAGGAAATCCTCCCAAGTCAAGCTACAAGGTCTAATGGTACTACTTGGAACAGTCTTCCACCACTAAAATGCAGGACCTTGCAAGAGTGAAACCGCATAGTCAAATCTCTCATCTACTTTACAGTCCATCTAATCAAACACTCTTTCGGTTCTCTCTAGCCACCCTTCTGCTTCAGCTGGGTCTGTACTTCCATAGAAGTCCACAGCCCTTTGCTTTCTCAGCTTATCATATCTCCTATCTCGCCTCACGGGAATTCTCGAAGGGACATTCCAAAATCTTCAAGTACATGAGACTCTATATTGGCTCCTACAAACTCCATGTCAGCTGACTCATCAATTTGATCTACCAAGGAAGGTGACCTATAACAAACAAAAGCTGTAATTACTGTCTGAATCTTTCACTATGAATCATATTTTTTTCCCTAAGGATGCCGAACCATGCTGTGATACCAAAAATGCAACATCCCACTACAATAAGGCAAATACCCGAAGGACATTTAAGTACATACATTATGATAATGGTATGTTAGAGAAAAAACAAATCCGACTTACATATGGCATCATCTAACATACTCCACAGTCACTAAATTTTAAAACCCATTCATTCATAAAGCTTATATTATTTCAGCAAAACATTATTTACAAAACCTTATAAAAATTCTAACAAAACTACAAAATAATGCTAAAGCACTTCTGGTGTCAGCTGATAAACCTCTAAGCCATTTCTCTGTCCAAAAGATTCCTTAATTCCTGACTAAGGAACTAGGTCTCCTGTCTTGTACCTGGAAAGCCACATTGCAATTTTTTGATGAGTTTTGCAAACTCAATGAGTGAACCATCATTTGTGAATTCACCATATCATATACACACATCACATCATACACAAATATTCATCCTAACATACATTTATTATTCAAAAACTTACATAATATGGTATGACATTTAATCATTGCAAAACAGATCATATATAAACAAATACATAAACATATGAGACTTACATTAGTTCTTATTGTTGTGACTGAGTACCTATCACATACTTATACAAATACTGGCCCATAGGACTCAGTTAGAACAGAATCACAGAGCATAGCTCTACGTGAACACACATATATCTCAGAGCAAAGCTCTACCTGGAAGCGCTTCATACTGGCAACTCAAGTCACAAAGCCTTTATCTAAGTATTTATTTTAATGAAATGCATCAAAACTGAATATGGCATATAAGGCAATCACATATGATGCTCAAACAAAACTCGTAATCATCGGACCTAAGTTTGGCATTCAACTTTCATTGAGAATTCCCATAACAATCAGAATTCCATAGCGATCAAAGCACTTCCAATGCATTCCCAAATATAGATCTCCTCGGACAATTAAAGTCTGGAATTCATAAACAAATCGCAAGTAGTTTAATAATGTTGGAAGTTTAAACAAAACAAATCACATGTTTATTCTTACACATAAACTATCATCATGTTACTTATTTGTTTCAGCTTTTATTTCCAGCAATGACTCCAATGTACTGAGAATATAATAGTTTTTTAATCGGTGAAGAAGAACATAAGTTACAGAGACAAATCCTAACACATAACATCAGACTACGTGTATAACATGAATGTCATTCACGTGTCTTTACACTTTCAAGCCATTTTTCATAACTAATTCACCATTTGTCATCTGCCTATTAGTGCCATGTGTCACACTATCATTGGTCCATAATATCCCGAATTTTTTGATGATTTTTAGAATTCATCAAAAATTTTGAAATAATAATATGACTCTCAAAATAATTTTTCGAATCAGAAATAATTCACCAAATTTCCAAAATATCCAAAATATACAAAAATTGCCAATTCACATTTAATACACCCTAATAAGTCCACAATCTCCACTTATAAATCAAATTTTCTCAGAAATGCCAATGAATGCATGTACAATCATATGAATGTGCAAAATAAATGTGTATATCACTATTAATTTATGCATGATGTGCATTTTCCTAATTTCTCAGAAATTTCTTAAAATTCACAATTCTAGCTCTAACATGGGTAACGGGATGTTACACTTTAAGCAAGGAATTCAAGGTGGGTTTATGTTTATAATGGAGAAATGAGCTATGACTATCTTTTCAGATTTAAGAGCATTAAGTATTTTCAATTGTTTTATGAACGTTACATTATTACTTGTTGAATGATTGAGAAATTGCCATATGTTTAGTTTAGGAACTTTTGTTGATGAATTATGAAATGGAAATGGAAATGGTTTTCAAAATATTTCATGCTCATGAAAAACATGGTTTTGAAATGTGCCTTTTAGGCAATCTGTTTTTAAGTCAAGAAATACATGTTACGTGGGTTTGTGGTAGCCTGTTATGTTATGTCAAGTGCAATTTGACTATATTAAAGGCTTCTCCCGCTTAACCGCTAGTGGCATGGAGCTCCTTCATGGACTCCATCATGTTTACAACTACGCAAAACCATTATGTGGAATTGCCATAGTACGTTCTGTTTATGACTACATAAGACCATTATATGAGAATGTGTTATTATGTTCTATTTACGGCCTACCCAATTCATTTATGATGTGATTATGTGTTTGAAATGTGTTGACAAGTTTGATGAATGCATGATGTATATTGCTTATGTTAGCCCTTCAAATTTTTTCCTTGATGAATAAGCATAATTTAAAATAATTTTGAGGTCTAGATAGATTAATTTATTTTTTTGAAGTTAATTAGGATGTTAATATGAGTAAGATTTTATGACATAGGTTAATAGAATTAAAGTGTTAAGGTGGTAAGTTTGCATGAGGGACATTTTTGGAAGATCACTTAAGTTGGAAAGTCTTAAGGCATTGAAGGAAGGGCGAAATGGGAAGAAGGAATTGTTGTACTGCACTTGAGAAGAGAAAAACGCAAGTGAATAGTGAAAGAAGAGAGAAAATACGAAAATAATAATGAAAGGGAGAGAGAGTGTCATGGGTTGAGAGAAAGAAGAGAGTTGAGCTAGGCTTCAATTTTCTTAGTTTTAGAGAGTAATTTTGAAGTTATGCAAGAAGAGAAAAAGAAAGAGGAAGGTTAAAGCTTCCACTAGAGCCAAGAAACTCATTGTTTGGTGAAGATTCAAGGTAAGTTTATGTTTAATCTCTTGGATTTTTGGAAGGGTTTTCGTTTAAAGAGCTTAAGAAATGCATGGGTTTAAGTATTCTAGGATCAATTTCATACATAGAGTTCTATGGGTTTTCCAATTTAAATTCCTATTAAATGGGGATTTTTTGGTCAATGTTGAAGGGAGGCAAGTGAGACAAGAGGAGCAAGAGGAGAGGCATCCTTGAGCAAGTTTTCAAACAAGGAAATTAAGGTGGGTTTCATGTTTATAATTGGATAATGAGCCATTATGTTTTCTTTTTAGTCAAGAGAATGAAATGATTTCTCATTGCTTTATAATTATGGCATTTGTTTCTTTTGAATGATTTAAGAAATTGCAATATGCTTGGTATTTGAATTTGGTTGATAAATTGTGAAAAGATGATGGAAGGGTATATGAAATATTTCTTGTTCATGAAAAATATGTTTTCAAAATGTGCCATTTAGGCAACATGTTTACAAGTTATGAAATGCATGATATGTGGGTTTAGTTTGATCCCTTAACTCTATCAAGTGCACTTTGACTAAAGACTTCTCCCGCCTGCCCGCTAATGGCACGGAGCTCCTTCACGGACTCCCATAAGTTCATAGTTATGCAAAATCGTTTTGTGGGATTGAGATAGTATGTTCTGTTTACGACTACACAAGACCCTTATGAGAAATGTGTAGTACGTTCTATTTTTGGACCTACCCAAACCATTCTTATGTGTTTATGTGTTTATGATATGTTGAAAAGATTGATGCATAAATGATTTGTATTATTGTGATGTTGATCGAGAATTTAAGGATTATGTTTTTTATGCGTCAATAATAATTTTGATGGTAAATGAACGTTTTAAATGGTTTTTCTTGTTATTCATTATAAACTTGTTACCCACGAGCTATTAAGCTCACCCTACATTTATGTCCTATCTTCATGTGAAGATCATGAGAACGAGTAACCAAGGGTCAAGGCATCACTTTGATTATGCATACTTTTGTATTTAAGCTAGTTTTGTAAAATACAGCTTTAGTTGCATTTTGAGCAAATTACTATTCATGTATCTATTGTACTTTAGGTACTATACCTTTTAGCTCTACTTTATACAACTCTTGCATTTTGTTATCATGGTGTTGACATACACCTTATATGTCATCGTCAAAGTTTATAAGACATTAGTCAACTCAAAATGTTAATACATCCATACGATTTTGACATATCTCTATAACTTTGTCGCCATATCCTCAATGAGGATTATAGAAAAATTGTATAATGAACATACAACTTTCTATCTAACTTTTGAGAACATTTCTCAAACATATCCTATATCCAAGAACTTGGGTTCACTAACTTAGCATCAAATATAGTAAACAAGGTAAGTTTCACTCATAACAAAATAAATGTAAAATAGCAATTAATCAATTATGTGTCATGACTAACAAATAAGATTAGGAATTTAATCATGCATTTGGTTACTCTCACTATTTGATTCAAAATAATAGCCCTCACTAATATTTGGAAAGATTACTCTAATCTTTCTAGTGGGCTAAGATCCCATTCAAATATAATTGACCATGAGTTTGCTCAACAAACCAACTAGACTTAAATTAGGTAAATAACAACTTTATCAATCACATCTCATGTGAGTGACAACTCTTGCCAAAATATATCTTATATATTTTTCCGAACCTTACCTCTAAATTCATGTGATCATGAGCTTGCTCATCCAAATCACACAAATTTAGTTAAGTAGAACCCACTTTCATAAGATTAAACATGTTCAGGTTAAAGTGGCCTTGAGTTTTCTCAACAAGCCTACAATAAATAGAACTCTAGTTTATTCTTATAACAATGGAAGGAAACAATCACTTTTCAACGTGTACTTAATATTTTGACGAGTGATTTTAATTTCATATGTCTCATCAATTGCATGTAAAAATGTCACACATATAAAACATACAATTTATCATGCATCTAATATACATAACGACCATAAAAGTAAAGTATGCAACCGATTCGAAGCCTTTTTTTTTTTGCCCGAGGTCAAATAAAAAATTTTAATTCCAAGGATTGTAGTATAGAATGCAACCTTGGGTTATTTCACTTAATCGAAACCTAATGAATGGATTTAAGCTAGCCTATATGTAATGATATGCAAACCAAATTAACAAGGAAGTGGGGTTTGATCTTTGGAAATTTGGACAAAAATAAATGAATTGTAAAAAAATATGATGAAAGTTTTTTTTGGATTTTGGGAGTAGAACAACGATAAGATAAAAACAATAATCAAATGGTGATAGTATCCTTTTAGAAACGAGCTTTGGCTATCATAGGTCAAAATAAATTATAATGGGAGTGAATCACTAAGTTTCAAATGGTAAACCTTAAAGAACTCTTTAAGTCCAAGGTCTTAATCAATGAACTTCATTTCTTAAGACCTTGTTGAATGCTCTTAGTGAGTGTAATGTGTAAGTCAATGCAATAAGTCACCTTGGGATCTAGAATCAACTCAATATCAAATACAACTAGGTAGATAAAAGAGAATAAAAAAGATCACAAATAAACTTATATGAGACTTCATATATTCAAGCTCCAAGTTCTACATCAACAAATCCCAATAACACATTGAATATCCAACACTTAATTAAATTCTAATGAAGAATGTTTTGATTAGAATTCTTCATACTTCGCCGCGTGGACACATCATCCTTTCACCACGGCGAACTTTCTACTGCACCTGTTGACTTATTGACTTATCATCTTCAGCCTTCCCTCCCTGACTCTACTTCTTCTTGAGTCTCCTACAATGAACAAATGGTAGTTTACAGTATCAATTGTTCTTAGAAAATTAATTTAGTGCAATTAATAATAATTTGTGACAATTTTACTCTCAAACTATATAAAGCAAAGGTAGGCACTCAAGAGTCAAATTAAGCAATAAATCTAAAAATAAGAGCCAAGAAGTATAGTAAAAACCATGAAAATGTCACCAATTTATATAAGATACTTGGCTCCAATCAAATTCCCCCACACTTTGACCTTTGTACTCCTGGACAAAGTTTATAAAAGTCAAAGAGACATAAGTGCAAAAGAAAATTCTAATTATGATTAAAACGAGAGTAGGAAATTGGTAAAATAACTTTCTCAAAAATCAATCAAAGCAGATTGAAAGAGCGTCACGAAAATAAACACTATAAGAATTTAATCCAAGAGATTAAATAAAAGAGATTTCACTTAAGGAAAGGTGTTTACTCTCAATTCACTTCTTTTTGGAATCATTTTACTCTAAAATCTGATTAGTCCATTCTCTACCATAAGCTTGTGATAGTTCTACCTCTCCACTACAAGAACTATACTTTCAACAATCAAGAGGACTTTTCAAGGTTATAATGTTCGGAAGGCTAAATGAAATGGATGAAATATAAGAAAGAAAAATGGGTACATACACCATAATTATGAAATAAAAGTCAACTGTGAGTAAGACAATATTTACACAAACAACAACATAATCTATCACTTAACTTTTTTTTTCTTTAGAGATTTTTTTTAGACATTTTGATTATATGTTTTTTCCTTGGCTTTCCTTAATAACCAATTTCTTGAGAGAGAAAAAATACAAGGCTAAACTTGAAGAGAACAGGGAATAAAATATTTACACCCATAAGAAGATGTGTGAATATACTCAAAAATATGGCTCAAGGGGCTAGCAATAGATAAGTATTTAGGGGGTTTGTGTTTGGATCAACAGGGTTTTGAAAGAACGTCTCTATCATGTTAACAAAATTTTATTTCATCAAGCATTGATCAAGTATTTGAACAAGGTCTAGAGAGATATGAAATTAAGCAGATACATACAACAATGAAAGAATTCAAGCCCAAATATCCTTCCAACAAGGTTAATATCTTAATTAACAATCTCAAGGTCTAAAAACGTAAAATGCTACTTTATCAGCATACCCTCACTTACTTTATATTGAAAGCATTGAAAATGAAATTAGCCAAAACCGACTGTCATTTAAAAAAATAGAAGGTATTTTCAAAAACACAGAGACCACTTTGAAACTTATAAAATCTTCAAGATACAAGAGTGACAAGAATCTAATTAGAATTATTGAAATGAGGCAATTTTAAAACAGTTTCTGCAAAGAGTATGGCATCGTTGCGGCAAAGCCAAGAGTTCATCAAAGTGGAAAGTTAATTTTGCAACGAGACCATGAGGAAGGAAGAGTTCGCTGCAATGAAATTTTAATTTTACAATGTCGCCACGATGAAGAAAGAGTTCACCACAACAAAAAATGACAGAAACATTTGCAGCAAGTGATTAGCCTCAATCACCAAGTTTAAAATTTTCACATTATGCACAATTGACTTACACAAATGGTTAAATGGCTAAAAATCACAATAATTGCAAATTGAAACATCCCCCACACTTAAACATCATATTGACCTTAAAGTGAAATAATCAAGACACAATCGCACATTGAATATAAAGCTCAAGGGCATAGATAGAACTTAGAACGGAATTTTATTGAAGCGGAAAACTGTTAATTAGATAAAAAATGCAACTATTTTGCTTCTTAGTTGTGTTCTACCCCACATTTGATCAACAACGTAAGACTCCAAGACTTGCCACAAATAGGCAAAAAGTAAAAGTAAAAAACGAAGTGAAGGAGAGAAGGAACCTGGTGGTTACAGAGGTTTTTGGTTCTCATGATAGAGCTTCAATAAGTGGCCATTTACTTTGATTTGGGCTCTAGTTTCTTCATGTACAAACTCTACCATACCAAAGTTGTGCACTTTGGTGACCAAATATAGCCCATCGCATCGAGTGTTAAACTTTCCGTGCTTAAAAGTGAAACAAGTTTTAAATAACAGAACTTTGTCTCCTTCCTTGAAATTCTTCCTCTAAAGAACCTTATCGTGCATTAACTTTGTTTTCTCCTTGTAGAGGCGAAAATTCTCATATGCCTCCAACCTCAATTTCTCTAACTCTTGTAATTGGAGTTTTCTCTCTAGACCAGATCATTCCAAGTCCATTTTGCACTGCTTGACTGCCCAATATGCTTTATGCTCCAACTCCATCAGTAAATGAAAAGCCTTCCCATAGGTTAAACGGTAAGGGGACATACCTATTGGCGATTTGTAGGCAGTTTGATACAACAGTGCTTCTTCTAGGCGCAGACTCCAATCCTTCTTTGATGGTTTTACCATCTTTTCCAAGATGTGCTTCACCTCTCTATTCGAAACTTTAGCTTAACCATTGGTTTATGGATGGTATGCAATAGAGACTTTGTGAGTAACTCCAAATTTAGAGAATAAGTTTCCAATGACTCGATTACAAAAATGTGTTCCTCTATCATTAGCTACAGCCGTTGGAATCCCAAATCGACAAAAAATGTTTGACTTAAGAAATTCAGACACTGCTTGCACATCATCTTTTCTAGGAGGAACAACCTCTATCCATTTGGAAACATATTCGACAGCTAAAAGGATATACATAAAGCCAAGAGATGGGGAAAAAGGAACCATGAAATCAATCCCCCTATATGTTAAAGATTTCATAAAATAATAAAGGGTGTTGTGGCATTTCATATTGTTTTCCTACCCCTCCAAAATATTGACATTTGTTACATGACCGACAAAAGGTAAAGGAATCCTTAAAAAGGGTAGGCCAATAAAAACCAAAATCTAGAATTTTCCTAGATGTTCTCCTTGCACCAAAATGCCCACCACAAACCATGGAATGACAAGCTAAAATTATAGCATCTAATTCTTCATTAGGCACGCATTTTTAGATTACCTAGTCACTACATAGCCTCTATAGATGAGGGGCATCCCAAATATAATGTCGAGCTTCGCTCTTTAGCTTTTGGGCCTGCGACTTAGACATGAAAGGAGGAATTAGTTCAGTCATGAGATAATTGACTATATGTGTATACTAGGGTTCTTTAAAAACTGAAGCACATAATACTGAATCAAGAAAAGAGTCACAAGTTAGTTCAGAGGAGTCCACTCCCTATGTATCGTCTAGCAGCCTACTCAAATGGTCAGCGACATGGTTTGCTGCTTTAGCTCGATCCTTGATCTCAATATTGAATTCTTAGAGAAGTAGTGCCCATGTTATAAATCTAGGCTTCGATTGTGGTTTCTTGAGGAGATATCGGACAATTGCATGGTTAGTATAAATGGTCACATAGGAGTTTAATAGATATTGCCTGAATTTTTCTAAAGCTAACACTAATATAAACAACTCTTTCTCAGTTGTTATATAGTTAATTTGAGCTGGATCTAGTGTTTTCGAGGCGTAGGAGATAACTCTTGCTAATTTCTTCTCCTGTTGACCCAGCATATCTCCTACAACACAATTAGAAGGATCACATGAAAGCTCAAAAGGTAAGTTCCAATCGGGAGCAACTAAAATAGGAGGGGAAATTAGCTTGTATTTTAATTTATTAAAGGCATTTTCGCAAGAATCATCAAACTCAAATTTTGCATGCGTTTGTAAAAGCTTAGAAAAAGGCAATGCAATTTTGCTGAAATCTTTTACAAATCGCCTATAAAATCTTACATGACCTAAAAACGATCTTATGTCTCAAACATACTCATGATAAGGGAAATGATCTTATCAATATGAAATGACTTTTTTCAAAGGTCAAAATCAAATTCTTTTCAATACATCTCTTCAAAACTTTTGCAAGACTAGATAGGCAAGAATTGAAAGAATTACCATAAAATGTAAAATTGTCCATAAAAACTTCCATGCATTCCTCTAAAAATTCACAGAAAATAGCCATCACACAATGCTAGAAAGTTCCCAAGGCATTACATAAACCAAAAGGCATCCTTCGATAAGCAAAGGGACTAAAAGGACATGTAAAGGAGGTTTTATCTTAGTCCTCTAGTGCAATAGGTACTTGAAAATATCCGGAGAAACCATCTAAAAATAAATAATGTGATTTGCTTGCAAGTCTTTCAAGCATTTGGTCAATGAAAGGTAAAGGAAAGTGATCTTGTCGTGTTGCGTCGTTTAATTGTCTGTAATCTATACACACGCGGCGCGAATTTTGCACTCTAGTGGGAATAAGCTCATCCCTATCATTTTTCATCAAATTTATCCCCCTCTTTTCTGGCACTACATGTATTAGACTGACCCATTCACTATCAGAGATGGGATACATGATCCCAAAACTCAACAATTTTGTGGTTTCTTTCTTAACCACATCTATGATAAGCAGATTCAGTCTCCTTTGGGGTTACCTCATAGACTTTGGACCCTCACTCAATAGAATCCTATGTGTGCAAATAGCTGGGCAGATTTTAGGTATATCTGCCAAATTCCACCCTATAGCCCTCTTATGTTCTTTCAAAATAGAAAGGAGTCTTTCTTCCTCATTATGAGATAAAGTATTGGCAATTATAACAGGTAAACGCTCATTAGACGCAAGAAAGGCATACTTTCAACTAGAGGGTAGGGGTTTCAACTCAATCATTATAGGATGCACAACAGAAGGAATCAATGTACTAAGTTCAAGAGAAAAGAGATTACTCCCCTTTCCTTCAACCAATGATAGCTCCAGCTCCATGCAGTTGGCTCTATAACCTCCCTTTACTTCGAGTGTTGAACTTATCTTGTGTTGATCTATGGTAGCAACTGCCTGGGCCAACTCATTCTGCATCCCTTCAATCAGACACTTTTGTTGAGGTACAATTTCTTTAGCTATCTCATCATCCATGTCAGCCTTCGTGATTCTAAATTCTCCTGAAAAACTAACAAAAAACCTTTCTCGACGGGAATTATTATTGACAATAGAAGATGTCAAAATCATACATGAGTTAGAAGAATAAAGTGAATGTAACTTAGAATCAAACAAATCCTCTTTGAATTCAACATCGGAATAAGTATCATTAACAGGAATATCAACCATATTAACTCCTAAAAATGAATAATCCTCATGGGGGTGTTTTATAGCTTCATACATTTTAAAACACACTTGCTAATCCCCTACCTCTATGGTGATTGTACCTTCTTTTATGCTAATTATTGTACTAGCAGTCCTTAAGAACGGTCGACTGAGAATCAAGGAAGTATCTTGCACAACTTTTGAGGACATGTCAATTACATAGAAATCAGTTGGAAAAACCAAACCATTTACCTGAACCAAGATGTCCTCGATGATGCCCACTGGATGCCTAAAAGATTGATCAACCAATTACAACACTATAGATGTAGGCTTAAGACTCTTAACTCCTAATGTCGTATAGATAGACTTTAACATCACATTGATTGCTGCCCTTAGATCTAACAAGACCCTTCCTATGGTAACGTTTCCTATTGAGCACAGGATGGTGAAAGATCCAGGGTCTTGACACTTGATGAGTAGTTGTGGTTTAAAAAGGGCAGACACATTTGAGTTGACTTGTACTCTTTCATTAGGTCTAAACTTTTTTTTATTTATGCATAAGTCCTTGAGATATTTAGTGTATGCAGGAACCCTTTACACTAGGTCAAGCAAAAGGATGTTGACTTTTACTTTTCCAAATAAGTCAAGGACATTTTTTATGTTTACAATCATTCATCCTTTTGCTAAAAAAATATGAATTTGGAGAGGGAAGGTCTTTTATACTTACCTTTTTATTGGTTGTTTCCTAGGTTCCTTGCTTGCTTGATTCTTAGTGGATTTCAAATTTTGCTTTCTTGCTCTTTAATTGCATTAACTCCCTTTCAGTCAAAAGTGCTTGTTCCTTGGAACTTTATGACTTCTTCACTCTTCCATGTGTTGAAGGCAACTCTTCATTCTTGATCTCCTCTTCATCTTCTCCTTCACCTTTATTGCTGAACCTCACTTGTTTCCCGCTTTGGAGTGTTATGTCATTCAAACTCTTAGGGTTCATAACAGTGTTGGAGGGAATGGTTCCACTACTTTGTGCTTAGTTCTCACTCATATTATTGGACAATTAAGTAACAAAAGAGTTCATATTTTCAACTTTCATCTCCCATTGCTCCATTCTTCTTTTAGAGCATCGAATCGAGCAACATTCTTTGAAGAGTCTTGCTGAATTAGAGAAGTTATGGCATTGAACTGATTATTGTTAGAATTTCTCTCCTCCTTCATTAACGACATCATATTGTGCAGTAGTTGGTTAGTGTCCTCCTTTGGTGGGACAGTCAGGGCTTGCTGTTGGTTTTGGAACTAGTTTATGGAAGGACCAGTTCCTCTTATTCCTCCAATTGAACTTAGGATTTGTTTCTCATCCTTTGTTATAAGTGTTGGAATAGGGGTCCCATTCCTGATTGGCCCGACGCTGATATACTACAGACACCTCTTCATACCGACTAGGGAAAACACTGGATATATGCATTACTAACCCACAAGTATCACAATTGGGTGTAGTAAGATCCACAAAAGATGTCAGGCGATGCACATTCATATTCTTCAGTTCTGCAGTGATGAAGGATAATTGTGAGGTCACTCTATTCTCCAAGGAGTCAACTTTGGACTCTAAGCTCTCCATTCTTTTGGAT
>JANSVA010421776.1:0-20670 GCA_025504915.1 Erythroxylum reticulatum | reverse complement strand
TCTCTTATCATGCATAACTGAAATTAGGAGTGTAAGAAAAGGGTTCTTTCATTGTTTTGACCAACTCTCTCCTCTCAACTATGCATGGCCGAAAATTGCATGAGAGTGTCTCATTGTGTTTCCTTCTTTCTTTTAAGAAAATACTCCTCTAAAATGTTTCTTCTCCTTTCCCACCAATGGATTTTGTTAACCAAGTTGTCCTAGGAGAATAAGAGGTAAATCAAATTGGTTGAGGATATAATGACAAGGAGAAGATAGATTGACAATGCAAAGGCTTTGGATACAAAAAGAAGAGGAGGATAGCGTAACAAGGAATTAAAACTGTAGCAAAGGAGTCGGTAATACTCTTCATCTTATTCATGTCTATTATTATCCTTATACCATATCATGTATAAATTAGCATGATGATTTGGATATATATTGCTTCCGTTGAGAATAAGATTTCTAAAAAGTTTTGAAATCTACCGGTTCTCCAAATATGGCATGCTTTTTTTCCCAATCCAACAATTCGTGCATCAAACACCTTGGACATTCAGTATCCGGAATGAAGACAATCAATTCCACAAAATATTTCAATAGAAAATTTAAACCAACAATTAATTAAGTGAGGCCATCTAGGTTACTCACAGTTTGCTTTAGAAAGCTATTACCTCAAAGTCCCAGCAATGTCTAGATTTTATCACTCAATATGCTCTTCTAAATAATGCAATATATACGCATTTATACACATCACAACATTGTACAATTATAAGTATTCATTTATGCATATATGTATATATGGAATATGTGCAATGTAAGTTCAATGACAATCTCGGGTACATTTCCTTAATACTCGTCTCAACCAATTAACATGATCTTTGAATCATTCCTTAACACCTAGTACACTCTCCTTACTTTAATAGCTCAATCCAACATAAACTAGGCTCATTCAAGATCATAATCAAGCCTAAATATCCCATTGGAAAAACATTAATAAGTCAATCATCTATAAACAAACATATCTTAAGAAAAAAGGCATAACTTTTGTTGTAGTTGTTGGATTAATGTTATTCTAGGATGCTTTTGAAGAGGACTTCAAGATCTACAAATTTTATAAGACCTTAAAGAGAGATTTTGCCACCTAGAGGGTCAAAATCACAAATTTTTGTAAGTGTACTGTGAATGTCCGCTCAGCGGATATACATCCCACTAAAACGGACATGAATGGGGATGGGAAGATTTTCAGTCTCGTGAAGGTCTGTTCAGCGGACCTAAAGTCCGTTTAACGAACATAAGCAAGGTTGGGAAGTTTTCCAGACTCAAGAAGGTCTATCCAGTGGACCTAAAGTCTGTCCAACAGACATAAGAGAGGCACAACTCACTCAAGAGCACAACTAAATTATGCCAAATTCACCTCTTCTAATGCAGTCATCATTTTACACTAATTCAACTACCAAATTGATTTCATTAAACTCTCAAACCTCAACTCATTTGATTCATCATTTTTACTAAAACTCATCATTCATTAAATCCTATCCTTTTTCCATAACATGTCTCATTCATAAGTCTCAAACAATTCATATTTAACATTCATCATTTCAAGTTGATAAATTCTTCATGTATATTCCAATTTTAGTTTAATATCATCCGCATGCAAATGAAAATTCATGTTTGATCATAAACACAAAAATAGAACACATTCTTATACACTTTCATCAAACATTTGTTGCACATGTTCTGCTTCATTTTTCACTTTCATTTCATTTCTGAATTTTAACTTAATCATCTAAATTCAAGAACATAACTCAACATCTTGCTTAACCTAACTTTCACTTTCATTAAACCCTTAATTCATTACATATAACATCTATATAACAACTCATCACTTATGGTCTTCGTATTCGCAAGACAGAACACAAACTTATGTACTCATCCACCAATTTACTAAACCTAGTAATCAATTTCTAGTCTAATTTTGAAACTCTTAAAGATAGAATTTGAAGATGCTGTCTTCATAAAAATTGTATCCATATGTCTCTAATTTAAGCCAAGTAAAAAATAATCTCATTTGGATAACTATAGAACAAGTTATAGCTAAAATACAGATGTTTAATAAGTGGAAATGATATAGCTAACATTTTTCAGAGCACTCTCTTCCAATTTTCCATATTTTTATAACTTCCTACATTTTACATCTAACACGTCGTGTACCTAGATAATCTTTTCTACTCCATTTCCTCTTCATTCTCAACTCCATTTCAACTATATATCATTCATAGAAATCATGATATATATTTGGTCATTAACCCAAAAACAAAACATATATATGTACCCATTCATTAATAATTTTTTGCACTCATCCAACACCATTATAATGATCATACCTCAAATTTATCTCCATAACAATTTATGGGTCATTAATCATCATACACATATACAAAAGCAAGACATTTATATACACATTTCATCATACATACAACATCATTTTATGTCCATTTAACCTCTAACTATCATCATACATGCTTCATTTGACACTACTCATGCAGATTAATAAGCTACTTACTTGATTTAGCTTTAATGTCTTCAAACACAACAAGAAGCCCTAACTTCCTTTGTCACACGATCATCATCTTAAAGGTGGATTAGGTTAGGTTTTCTTATGGCAAATGGAAGAGACAACAAAGTGAGAGTCGCAAGGGAAAGATGAGAGAGCTAGATTCAAGTTGGTGGAGGTTGGTAGCAAAACTCATGAAAAAGGCGAAGAAGCTTGAAGAAAATGGAGAACTCATGAAGAAGAAGAAAAAAACAAGACAAAACAATTAATTTGGTCTTTCAAGTTAGAAGAAATGTGGGCTTTAAGTCACTTTCCACTTGTCCAATTTCTAAGTCTTTAAACTAGGTTCTCTTATTTAACTAGTCCAATCAATTCTAATTCCTACTCCAATTGTCTCCCAATTTTTAATGACACTTGTCAATAAATCACAAGGTCAATTATCAAAATTTCCATTGCCATAGGACACTAAATCCTACTACCATTTATCAATTGTCTTGCCACTTGACATTTTTTCTAGTCCAAAAATACCCAAAATTTTAGAAAATTTCTAAATTTCACCAAATATTCTAAATCAGTACATATACTTTCCAAATCAATTTTCAACCCATAAAAACCACAATCTCAATATAATCACATTTGTAACTCAATTATACCCTAAAAATATCAATGAATGCATGTATAGTCATTTTAATGTGCAAAAATCAATATTCGCGTTTGTGTGTATGCTATATTATGCATGAGCATGAAATTCACTTTCTTACTTCTCAATAGACTCTCATATACACTATTCTAGGGCCTTAGCCCTTCACATAGGATAACGGGATGTTACACCTGATGTAGGGAATGAGGTTCGTGTAACTTCATCGTAAAACCAATCTCTAATTTAAGGCCCTTTATAAAGAAATTGACTAGGTATTCCTATGAGAGAGAAAGCCTAATAGAGTGGTGATCAAACTGTGTACAATATTCTAGTATTGTCCCATTTTGCTTCAACTCCTAAAAATCCCCTACAGGATCATTCAAGATTTCTGCGTCAAACCTTTATTTAAGAGCCTTTGTGAATTTCACCCACTCCACCACCTCTATTTTGTTACGATTTTTAATGAAAAAATGATATCATTCCTGCACATGTTCTATAGCACATCATTACCATAAAGTACGTACCCGAACACCAAAAGGACATTCCAGTACCTACCCTATAATAATGGCGTGCTAAAGCATTCATAACATTCACTAAAACACGACATCGTCATTTATTATCTCTTATAGGTCATCATAAGAAGAACACAATATTTAAAAACCAACTGAAATTCCTCTTTTCATTTCATAAAAACAAATTACACAATGCAGATTTTTACAAGATCATCGAAATGTATACATGATCCAAACCTAATACAAAATACGTTATATGAAGGAGGAATTGTACAAAATATCTAACTAAATCCTTTAGTCTCAGCTTACCGACTTTTGAGTCATTTTTTGTCAAAAAAGTACAAGAATTGTGCTTCTTGTATAATCTCTCAGTAGCTAAAATCCTTTCTCGGTCCTGAAAAATAAACGTTGCAATTTTAGTGAGTTTTGTGAAATTAATGATGTAACCATCATCGATGATTCACTCAATTCATGCAACACATCAAAACATGTAACATATAATTTACATCTTTGCATTTTGTATAGAACAATCATATCTCACACTCTTATTTAGGTACAAACCAACATTACATTATAATCAGTCAAAAAAATATATTAAAATGTATATGCAATGTTCGTGAGACTTATTTTTAGTTATTATTGTTGTCGTGACCGAGTGCCTTTTTAGTAGCCTATATCCCTTAGTGGATACCGAGTTGTATCATATAATATCCCATATCCTTTAGTGGATACTGGGTATAATAATAACTAAGGCAGAGGCTCTTATCATAGTTTGAGCTTTAAGCTCTTTTCACTAGCGACTCCAGTCACAACTACCTTTATCTTTCATGCATTCATGTAATGGAAAACTTCACATTATCACATTCTTAATCAATCACATAATTTCACATTCACACTCAGAACACATTTATTATTGGACTTAGTCCGGCATTCAACAAAATTGTTGTGTAACATTTATTTCTTCACATTCATATACAAGTAGCACTTCAATATCCCATTCATGCATCCTAAGTCTCAAACCTTTAGTCTCCAAAATCAACATAATCAAATCAAATTCATAAAATGATTCAAAACATAACCTAACACAAACAATTAATTAAGTGAGACCATCTAAGTTACTCACTATTTGCTACCGAAGCTATTGCCTCAAAGTCCCAGCAACGTTTGGATGTTGTCGTTCTAAATGCTCCTCTATATCATGCAATATACACATATCACAATTTTGCATAATCGTACAGATACTTATTGATGCACTTTCATGTATATGAAATATGTACAATGCATGTTTATAACAATCCTAGGTATCTTTTCATTATTCTCATTACAACGTCAATCATATATCAAAACTCAACTAATTATAATTCGTACTTAGGTTTACACCTCAATAAAACCATTAAAATCAAAATTCATAATTCATTTGGTCAATTCAGATTTTTACTGAAACATACTTTCGGGTTAACTTTGCATGTTTTTTCTGACCAAGAAAATGGAGTAATTTGAGAAAACATTCTCTAAAAAAAATTTATCCTATCTCTTAAATTTCTAATGACACTAAGATCATACAATTTGATTTGGTATTACGAAAGTTATAATCAAAATACTTCAGACTTAGTACATCCAAAATTTTGGCTAGTATATGATCATGTACTCCAAGGTGTAAAACTCATATCTCTCAATTACAATATCTAAAAATTGCAGACTTTATATTAATTGAAATATGAGAGAATAATATACAACTTTTGTGAAGACAACTTCATTTGATTCGAACTACATCAGTATTAATTATTCGATAACTATAGGATATGATTTTTGTCATGTAGTACTGCAGCCTAAACCAAAACTGAACTTGAAGCTAAATTTTAGGACTCTTAAGGACAAAATTCAAATTTAGTTTCTTCTTACCAATTGTATCTGTATGTCTTTAGTTTACTCCAAACCATGAATCATCTTATTTGGAAAGGTACAAATCAAGATATAGTCAAAATACCAAAGCATGTTCAATAAAAATACCCAAGTCAAGAAATTCCAAAGCTCTTCATCAATTTCGTCCCAAATTCATCAACAAATCTCTTCCAAACGATTTCAGATGGCTATAATTTTTGTGGTGATGGATAAAAATGTGTTTCTAGTCTGTTGGTTCAAATGTCCTATCATTTGGAGGTCAGGAGAAGAATTTTTAGTTGAAAGAAGGAAGGATGTTCACGTCTATCTCTCCATCGGTATCCATAGGAGTCATGATTGTGCACCCACATTATTGTGACTCCCAAGTGCTCATGCAATGCCACGATCATGACCCGCTAGTTCCTCATAAGCACGATCGTGCTTTTTCAAATTCTTTTTGATTGTGCATTCTCTTCTTTCTTCCGAACTGCAGTTTTCTTCTTATTCTTTCTTTTCTTTTCTTAAACCAATATCTCTAATTTATATCTACCCTATTTTTTGACTTCCATTCAGCTCAACAAAATGATAAACAAATCAAATTTTATCATTGTTTATAATCATCAAAAAAAGAAAATCACATTCACACATATACTTCAAGTTTTCTGCATTTCTTCACTTTCATTTTTCTACATTCTCTTCATTTCTTCCTCTAACTATCATTTTAATCGTTCTTTCTTATCTCCAGACATCACCTTACACCTATTACTTACCTATAAATTTATTTTCAATTCATCTTTAAATCAACAAAATATGAATATCATCTTTCATGAATTTCTGCACTCAACTTATGAACGTTTTCATTGATCTTTCAACCCTAAAATCATTTCAACACTCTCTTATAACATTTTTCTCAAAACACACAAAAAAATATCATCCTTCATCTACGGTGTTCAAGAAAAATGTCCATTTTTCTCTTATTCATGAAATTTCAATAAAGCACTAAATTTATCTCATATACCAACTCATAAGGATTTACATTTACTTACTTATTAAAAACTCTAAATTATTTATAATATCAAGAAGCCATAACTTCTCATACACCCACGTACACTATCTTGAAGGTGGATTGAGTTACGTTTTCTTGAGGCAAAAGAAATAGATGAGAAAGTTGGAGTAGCAATGGATAGCTAGAAACAAGGAGTGACTTGGGTGAAGGTTTGGTGAATTAAATCGTGAAGAAGAAGCTTGAAGAAGAACAATAAGGCAAGAACATAGACAGTAACTTGGTCTTTCAAAGTTAAAAGAATAGTAGACTTAGTAAGATTTGGCTTGGCTTGACTTGACTTGGCTTGGCAAGTAACATTTGTCACTTGTCTATTTGGTTAATTTCCAAGACTCTATCTAAGTTCTCATTATTAAACTAGTTCTATCATCTCCAAAAATTCTTTACTCCAATAGTGTCTAAATTTTCAATATCATTATCTCACAAATTCTAAAGCCATCTCTAAAGTTCCTTCATTATCATTTATTCTTATTTCTATTTCCATTTATCACTTGACTTGCCATATGGAAAATTTTCCTAGTTCAGTAATGCTTAACATTTTTCGAATTTCCTAAAATTCACTAAAATTCTAAATTAACACTTTATACTCTCCAATTCGGTTTTCAACATATAACTAAACCACAATTCTAAAAAAAATCATATATCACATATGTATATCAATTATACCCAAAAATGTCAATGAATGCATGTACATTTATTTTAGTGTGCAAAATTTCAACAATCACGTGTATGTGTATGCTATAATATGTATAAACATGAAATGCACTTTCTAATCTCTCAGTAACTCTCATATATACTATTTTAGCCTCAACTTGGGTAACGAGATGCTACAATTCTCCCCTCCTTAAAAGAAATTTCATTATCAAAATTCTTACTTCGAATAGGTGCGAATATTGTCTCCTTATATGCTCCTCCGTTTCCTAAGTTGCATCCTTAGTTAAATGATTCCTCCACAGGATTTTCACCAATCGAATTTCTTAATTCCTCAACTGCTTGATCTAAGATACCACTATCTTAATTGGCTCCTCAACATAACTTAAGTTACTAATAACCTCAATCTCTTGAGTCGATATCGCATGTGTCAGATTCGATCAATATCTTCGAAACATACTCACGTGAAACACTTTATGTAATTGAGACATTTCATTTGGTAATCCAAACTTGTATGCCAAAGGTCCTATCCTGACGATAAGCTCATAAGGACCAATGTACCTAGTGCTTAACTTGACCTTTTTACCGAATCTCAATACGCCTCTCCAAGATGACACTCTTAGAAACACTCTGTCTCCTACACTGTATTCCATGTCTCTACGATGTTGATCTATATGGATCTTCTATCTATCTTGAGCTGCTTTAATTCAGGTTTGGATCAATTTTACCTTGTCCACCGTATCTTGTATTAATTCTAGGCCTTCAACCATTCTTAAGCCCTCTTCATCCTAATATAAAGGCAATCAACACTTTCTGCCATACAATGCCTTATACAGTGCCATTTCAATACTACCGTGAAAATGGTTGTTATAAGCAAATTCTATCAGTGCTATATACTGATCTCAAGCTCTTTGTAACTCCAATACACATGCTATAAGCATATCCTCAATAGTCTTGATTGTGCTCTCACTCTGTCCATCTGTTTGAGGATGAAATGTAATACTAAAGTTCAACTTTGTGGCCATAGTTGACTACAAACTCTTCCAAAATCTCGATGTAAATCTGGGATCCTTATCAGATACTATATACTCTAGAATCCTATGCAGTCTAACCACCTCATTCACATACCTCTGGGCCAACTGGCCTAGTGAGTTATTCTCTCTCACTAGTAAGAAATGGGTTGACTTAGTCAATCAGTCCACTACAACCCATATTGCAATATTCTGCCTTAAAGTCCTTGGCAATCCTGTAATAAATTCTATAGTAATTCGTTCCTATTTCCACTCTAGAATAGGCAACGAATTTAGCTTCCCTACTGGAGCCTAATGCTCAGCCTTATCCTACTGGCATGTTATACACTTAGCAACATACTCCGCTATTTACTTCTTCATTCCAGGCCACCAGAATAGCTACTTTAGCGTGCTATACATCTTGGTGGTATCAGGATGCATAACATAAGCTTCCTCAAGAAGTTCCTTCCTTAGATCATCCACATTCGACACACATAACCTCTGCTTTAACCACAATGTCTCATCTCTCAATTCAAATTCAGAATCTGGATTCATCCTAAATTTCTCAATAAGCTTCACCATATCGAGATCTTTACTTTAAACTCTACTAATTCTATCATGCAACATTGGTCTCAACTTCAATATAGCTACTAATGGTTCATTATGCTTTAGATTCAACTCCACATTCAGAGCTCTCAACTGAATCAAGTTTGGTAACCTGGATACTTGAATATGAGCTACACTGGTATTAGACAACCTACTCAAAGCATCAGCCACCACATTAGCTTTCCCCGGGTGATACTCAATCATATATTCATAATCTTTTAACAACTCTATCTATCTTCTCTGTCTCATGTTCAATTCCTTATAACTCAACAAATACCTCAAACTCTTATGATCAGTATAAATCTAGAATGTCTCTCCATACAAATAGTGTCTCAATATCTTTAGAGCAAAAATAACTGCAGCAGCCTCTAAATCATGTACCAGATAGTTAATCTCATGGGATATTAGTTGTCTTGATACATAGGCTATCACATTGCCATACTGCATCAACACATATCCCAATCCTTGATGTAAAGCATCACTATATACCACATATCCTCCAGTTCCCAATGGAATAGTTAACACCAGTGCCCTAGTCAACTGATGTTTTAGCCTGTCAAAGCTCTTTTAACAATCATGATTCCATCTGAATGCTACATTCTTCCCTAAGAATTTTAGACAGAGAGGGGCTGAGGTTAAAAAATCCCTCAACAAACCTCCGGTAATATTCGGCCAATCCTAGGAAACTTTGGATTTCTGATACGTTTCTCGGAGCTTCCTAATTCATTACGGCTTTTATCTTCTTTGGATCCACTTATATACCTTGTCCAGTAACTATATGTCCCAGAAACACTACTTGATCCAACCAAAATTCAAACTTATTGAATTTAGCATACAACTGTTTCTCCCTCATAATTTACAAAATCACTCTAAGATATTTGGCATGTTCTTCTCTATTCTTCAAATATGGCATGCTCTTCTCTATTCTTCAAATATACTAAAATGTCATCGATAAACACCATCACAAAGTGATCCAAGTAGGGATGAAACACCTTATTAATCAAAGCCATAAATGCTGCAGGGGCATTAGTTAACCTAAACGACATTAGTAAGAACTCGAAGTGCCCATACTTACTCCTGAATGCACTTTTCGATACATCAGCCTTTGCTATCTTCAACTGATAGTGTCCCAGTCTCAAATCTAGCTTAGTAAACACTTGAGCTCCCAGCAACTGATCAACCAAATCATCAATTCTAGGTAATAGGTACTTGTTCTTCGCTGTCACTCGATTCAGTTGCCTATAATCGATGCATAGCCTCAGAGTTCCATCTTTTTTCCTTACAAACAAGAATGGAGCTCCCCAAGGTGAAACATTGGGTCTAATAAAACCCTTTTCCAACAACTCCTGTAATTGAGCGTTTAACTCCTTCAGTTCTATAGGTGCCATCCTATATAGGGGAATATGTTGGACCCCGTTTTCGGAGACCAACTATCCCAACGTCATAAAACATGAGCATGCGTTACTCTGTAGGGTTATTTCAATAAACCCTCATTAGCCATCATCCCATAAGTGTGGCGTGTCCCTACAAGTCAAACACCAAAAATCACAAATTGACCTCTTTAGAACAATTGTAGCTCTATGTCTCTTGTTCATTTTGAAATAGGAATCATCTCATTCTGAAATCCATAGATCAAGATATGCTCAAAAAGTCAAAGTATGTTCAAAACCCAGTCGTGCTCTGATAATAGAGCCCTCACTATCTTTCTATCAATCTTCTTCAGATCAAAACCAAAAGCTACCAATTTTTATAAAGAGAGAAAAATGTGCTAGAAATCTATTGGTTTAAGAATCACTTCATTTAGAGGTCCGAGGATGAAGTTATTTCCAAAAGAATCAAACATGATTTTGTCCTCAATCATACTGAATCTATTTCGAGAAAATTGGCATAACTTTCAGTAGAGATATCTAATTAAGGTAATTCTTAGATGGTTTGAAAGACGACTTCTAGATCTACAACTTGCATGAAGACTTCGAGCAAGATTTTTCCATTTAAAGGTCAAAACGCAAATTTCCAAAAGTATACATTGTATGTCCGTTAAACGGACACACATGTCTACCTAATAGACATACACGGGGTTGGGGGCCTTTCCAGGCCAGAAAAGGTCCGTTTAAATGGACATGGGCAAGTTTGGGGGTCCTCACAAACCCGAGAAGCTCTGTTTAATATACCTAAAGTCCGTCTAACGCACACAGGGGATACAAAACTCCCTCTAAAGCCTCTCTAATGGTTCCTACATCTATTCTAACATCACTTTCACTCATAATCTTCTCAATTTCACCTCTTCTAGTGCAATATCACTTCCTAACAATTCAAACACCATGTTGATCTCATAAAACTCTCAAATCTCAACTCATTTGATTCATCACATTCAATTACATCTCATCACTTTCTATAACTGTCCTGATATACACCCTATGCAGCATTACCAACTTATAATGATCATATCTCTTAGCTCCGATATCCAAAAATTGCATACTTTATAGCGTTGGAAAGCTAGAAGTCTAATTCAACCTAGATTAATACAGTTTTTCCCTGAAGTCAGAACACAATTCCTATCACCATGTCAAACTTGATAATGCAATGTAAAGACTTGAAAAGCCATGATCAAACATAATGTATAGATATTTCATTAACATTATAAAATAAGAGTTTTATAAGGCTTTAATGGGCATTTCAAGCCACAATACATCATAAACCAAAAATACAAAGTTTACATAAACTAGAATTGCTTAAAATGCAACTAAAGCCTTGTTTTAGATAATCTAGCTTAAAAAACAGAATATGCAAACTGGAGTGATGCCTTGACTCCCAACTTGATCACTCAATATCTTGCTCATCACCTGAAGAGGGGAAGGAATGAGGGGTGAGCTTGAAAGCTCGTGGGTAATAGGTTTATAATGAATAACAAGCAAAACCATTCAAAATGTTCATTTACCATCAAAATTCTTATTGACGCATAAAAAGCATAGTTCTCAAATTCTAAACCAAATTCACATTAATACAAATCATGTATGCATCAATCTTCTAAACATATCATGAACACATAAACACATCATAGTGGTTTGGGTAGGTCTAAAAACATAACGTTCTACACATTTCTCATAAGGGTCCTGTGTAGCTGTCAATAGAACGTACTATCGTAATCCCACAAAATGGTTTTGCATAGCTGTGAACTTATGGGAGTCCGTAAAGGAGCTCCATGCCACTAGCAGGCAGGCAGGAGAAGCCATTGGTCAAAGTGCACTTGACATACTTAAGGGACCAAACCAAACCCACAGAACATGTATTTCATAACTTGTAAACATGTTGCCTAAATGGCACATTTTGAAAACATGTTTTTCATGAACATGAAATATTTCATATGCATTTCCATCATCATTTCACAATTCATCAAAAAAAATTCATATACCAAGCATATAGCAATTTCTCAAATCATTCAAAAGCAATAAATGCCACAATTATAAAGCAATGAGAAATCATTTTATTCCTTTGACTAAAAGAAAACATAATGACTCATTATCCAATTATAAACATGAAACCCACCTTAATTTCCTTGCTTGAAAACTTGCTCAAGGATGCCTCTCCTCTTGCTCCTCTTGTCTCTCTTGCATCCCTTCAATATTGGCAAAATTCCTCATTCAATAGGAATTGAAATTGGAAAATCTAAAGAAACATGTTCATACAATTGATCCTATAATACTTATACCCATGTATTTCCTAAGGTCTTTGAACCAAATCCCTTCCAAAAATCCAAAGGATTAATCATAAACTTACTTTAAATCTTTAGCAAACAATGAGTTTCTTGGCTCTAATGGAAGCTCTAACCTTCCTCTTTCTTTTTTCCTTCTTGCATAACCCCAAAATCTGTCTTAAAAGCTAAGAAAAATTGAAACCTAGCTCAACTCTCTTCTTTCTCTCAACCCACGACACTCTCTCCCTCTTTATTTCTTATTTTCGTATTTTCTCTCTTCTTTCACTCTTCACTTACGTTTTTCTCTTCTTAACTGCAAGACAAGAATTCCTTCTTCCCATTTTGCCCTTCCTTCAATGCCTTAAGACTTTCCAACCTAAGTGATCTTCCAAAAATGCCCTCATGCAATTTTACCACCTTAACACTTTAATTCAATTAACCTATGTTATAAAATCTTACTCACATTAACATGCTAATTATTCCAAAATAAATTAATCTATCAAGACCTTAAAATTAATTTAAATTGTGTTAATTCATCAACAACAAAATTTCGGGGGCCAACATAATAGATATAGGAGCAGCACCTGGAACTAGATCAATTATGAGCTTTGATTCCCGATCTGGAGGTAAGCCAATTAACTGGGCGGGAAACACATCTAGGAATTCCCTAACCACAGCAATTTCTTGTACATTCTGCTCAGTTCGAGTATCTATGATGTGGGCCAGATAAGCCTCACATCCTCCTTACATCAACCTCAATGCACTTATAAATGATATCAACTTAGCTGGCACTGCTTGGCTAATACCTCTAAAGACTTCTTTCGGCTAATTAGGAGATTTTAATACCACCTCTTTAGTATAGTAGTTCATGATAGCCCTATGAGCAGTGAGCCAGTCTATGCCTAGGATGACATCTATCTCTCTCAACTATAATATGATCAAGTCTGCCTCCAATTCTATTTGTTCAATTCGAATCAAGCATCTCTTGCAGATTTCTCCTATAACTGTAGTACTACCTATCGGTGTACTCACGTCTAATCCATATTGTAGTAGCTCTCTATCACAATATAACCTAGATGCCATATGTGGTGTAATGAATAAATGAGTAGATCTAGGATCTAGCAATGAAAATGCCTCATAATTGAAAATAAGTAGCACACCTGCAACAACATTCGGAGAATCTTGAGCCTCCTATCTAGTCATGACATACATTCTAGCTTGGCACTGTGTTCGGTTGCTCCGACTCTCAATCCTGACAAAAGGACTCCCAGAACTCATCCTGCCTCTACTATGGCCTCTCTGTCTAGCCCCACTAGCTTGGCTCTACTGGATTGTAGCTTCACTCGCCGATCCCCCTCTCATACTAGACTGGGCTCTAGAAACAAAAGGATAATCTCTAATTCTGTGCTCTAAGGAGCCACATAAAAAACAAGCTCCTGATAATGACCAACACTCTCCATCGTGCTTCTTCCAACAATGCTCACACGAGGGTAATTGACTTTGCACTGTACCTCTTCCACTGCCAAACTGTAGGAAACTACCCCTCTTTCTAAACCCCGACTATGGTGATCTAGCCAATGGTCCGAAAGCTCAGTTTTGACACTTATTAAATCTTCTGTCAACACCACTCTGAACCTCACTAGACCTCTTCATTCTAGACCTTTGCCCATACTCAACTTTTCCCTCTCTCAATAGCTATTCAATTCTGATCTAGGAAGCCCTCAATTCAGTAAAGATGCTCAAGTTAGTGATTGCTAGCCTTGTCCTGATCTCCATATTCAGGCCATCTTCAAACCTCTTATAGTTGTCTTCTTTGGTAGGAATTAAGGTAGTAGCATACCTTATCAGCTTATTAAACTTGATCTTATACTCTGCCATATACATTCTGCCCTGTTTTATATCTAAGAACTCCTTCATCTTCCTACTTCAGATTGCAAGGCCTAGTGGTACTACCTAGAATAGTCTTCCACCATTGGTAAGATGGGCCTTGCAGTAAAAAAATTGCGTAGTCAAACTTCTCGTTCGACTTACAGTCCGTCTGATTGAAAACCCTCTCTATCCTTTCAAGCCATCTCTTGGCCTCCGCAGGTTGTACTTCCGTAGAAGTCCATAGCCCCCTACTTTCGCAGCCTATCATACCTCCTCTCCATTCTCTCTAGAATCTTGAGAGGTAATACCTCAGGTTGAGGTACAGAGGACTCTCTACTGGCTCCTATAGATCCTAGGTCAGCTGATTGTCCCACTTGAACACTTATGGTGGATGACCTATAATAGACAAGAACTTCAATTATTATTCACATTTCTTATGATATTTCCTGTCTTACATTCCTATATGTCCCTATGGATGTCAAATCATATTGTGATACTAACCAATGTAGCGCATTGTTACTATAAAGTACGTACCCGAATGCCCAGAGGACATTCCAGTACCTACCCTATAATAATGGCATGCTAAAGCATTCATAACATTCACTAAAACATGGCATCATCATTTATTATCTCTTATAGGTCATCATAAGAAGAACACAATATTTAAATGCCAACTAAAATTCCTCTTTTCATTTCATAAAAACCAATTATACAATGCAGCTTTTTACAAGATCAACCGAATGTATACATGATCCAAACCTAATACAAAATACGCTAGAAGGAGAAATTGTATAAAATGTCTAACTAAATCCTTCAGTCTTAGCTGACTGACCTTTGAGTCATTTCTTCATCACAAAAGTACAAGAATTGTGCTTCTTGTATAATCTCTCAGCAGCTAAAATCCTTTCTCTATCCTGAAAAATCAAAGCTACAATTTTGGTTAGTTTTGCGAAAGCCCAATGATGTAACCATCATCGATGGTTCACTCAATTCATGCAACACATCAACACATGTAACATATAATTCACATCTTTGCATTTTGCATGGAACCATCACATTTCACACTCTCACTTAAATATAAACCAACAATAAATTATAATCATTCAAACACACGTATTAAAATGTATATGCAATGTTTGTGAGACTCACTTTCGACTATTATTGTTGTCATGACCGAGTGCCTTTTTAATAGCCTATATCCCTTAGTGGATATCGAGTTGTATCACATAATGTCCCATATCCCTTAGTGGATACTTGGTACTGGCAACTTCAATCACAACTACCTTTATCTTTCATGCATTTATATAATGGAATGCTTTACATTATCATATTCTCAATCAATAACATGATTTCATATTCACACTCAAAACACATTTATCATCGGAGTTAGTCTGGCATTCAACAAAATTGGTGTGTAACATTTATTTCTTCACATTCACATACAAGTAGCACTTCAATATCGCATTCATGCATCACAAGTCTCGGACCTTCAGTGTCCGAAATCAACACAATCAAATCACATTCATAAAATGATTCAAAACATAATGTAACACAAATAATTAATTGAGTGGGACCATCTAGGTTACTTACTATTTGCTCCCAAAGCTATTGCCTCGAAGTCCTGGCAATGTCTGGATGTTGACATTCCAAATGATCCTCCATATCATGCAATTTACATATATCTCAATTTTGCATAATCATATATATATTCATTGATGCACATTCATGTATATGAAATATGTACAATATATGTCATGATAATCCTAGGTATCTTTTCATTATTCTCATTACATCATCAATCATATATGAAAAATCTCATAAGTATAATTTGTAGGTAGGCTTACACCTCACTAAAACTACTAAAATCAAAATTCATGACTCATTTGGTCGATTCAAATTTTTCCTGAAATATACTTTTGGGTTAACTTTGCATGTTCTTTCTAACAAAGAAAATGGAGTAATTTGAGAAAACTTTCTTCTAGGAAATTGTTCTTCTATATATTAAGTTTCTAATGAAACCAAGATCATACAATTTGATTCAGTATTCCGAAAGTTATACTCAAAATACTTCAGACTGAGTATGTTCCAAATTTTGGATAGTGCTTGATCGTGCACTTTAAGTTGTACAACTCATATCTCTCAATTAAAATATCCAAATTTTAAAAAATTTATACCAATTGAAATATAAGAGAATAATATACAAATTTTGTGATGACAATTTTGTTTGATTCAACTTACATCAGTACAGTTTATTCGATAACTACAGGACATGATTTTTGTCACGGTAGTGCTACAGCCTAAGCCAAAACTATTCTTCAAGATAAAGTTCAAGACCCTTAAAAATAGAATGAAAATTAAATTTCTTCTTACCAATTGTATTCGTATATCTCTAGTTTACTCTGAATAAAAAACATATCATTTAGAAACCTACCGATCAGGATATAGTCAAAATACCAAAGCATGTTCAATGAAAATACTCCAGTTAAGAAATTCCAAAACTCCTCATCAATTTTGTCCCAAATTCATCAATCAATCTCTTCAAATGATTTTAGATGGATAGAATTTTTTGTGGAGATGTATAAAAATGTGTTTCAAGTCTTTTGGTTCAAATCTCATATAATTTGGAGGTAGGGAGAAGAAGTTATAGCCAAAAGAAGGAAGGATGTTTGTGTCTATCTCCCCTTCGATAGCCATAGGAGTCACGATCGTGAGATCCTAGGTGCTCTTGTGATGTCATGATCTTGCATTTTTGCATAATCGCGACCCACTAGTTCCTCAGAAAAGTAACAATTGTGCTTCTACATGATCGTGCTTTTCCAAATTCTTTTGGAATGTCACGATCGTGCACTCTCTTCTTTCTTCTGAACTATAGTTTTCTTCTTCTTCTTTCTTTTCTTTTCTTAAACCAACATCTCTAATTTATATCTACCCAATTTTCAAATTCCATTCAGCTCAACAAAATCATAAAAAAATCAAAATCTATCATTTTTCATAATCATTAGAAACAGAAAATCACACTCACACATATACTTCACTTTTTCTGCATTCTCATTTTTTGCATTCTCTTCATTTTCTTCCTCTAGCTATCACTTTAATCATTCTTTCTTATCTCCAGAAAATCACCTTACACCTATTCTTTACCTCTAAATTTATTTTCAGTTCATCTTTAAATCACCAAAATATTCACGTGTATATATATATATATAGTGAAGAGAAAACAGAAAATATATGAATATCATCTTTCATGAATTTCTACACTCATCTCATACAAATTTTCATTAATCTTTCAACTCCAAAATCATTTCAACAATCTCTTATAACATTTTTTTTCAAAGCACACAAACAGAAATATCAAAATATCATCCTTCATCTACGTTGTTCACGAAAATTTTCCATTTTTCTCTTATTCATGAAATGTCAATAAAGCACTAAATTTATCTCATATACCAATAACTCATAAGGATTTACATGTACTTATATGTTAAAAACTCCAAATTCTTCAAAATATCAAGAAGTTGTAACTTCTCATGCGCCCACGTACACCATCTTGAAGGTGGATTGAGTTAGGTTTTCTTGAGAAAAAAGAAATAGATAACAAAGTAGGAGTAGCAGTGGATAGCTAGAAACAAGGAGTAACTTCGGTGAAGGTTTGGTGATTAAATCGTGAAGAAGAAGCTTGAAGAAGAACAATAAGGCAGAAACAAACACGGTAACTTGGTCTTTTAAAGTTAAAAGAATAGTAGACTTAGTAAGATTTGGCTTGGCTTGGCTTAGCAAGCGACACTTGTCACTTGTGCATTTGTCCAATTTCCAAGACTCTAAGTTCTCATTATTCAACTAGTTCTATCATCTCCATTTTTTTTTACTCCAATTGTCTCTAAATTTTTCTCATTAATTCTAAAGTCATCTCTAAAATTCCTTCATTATCATTTATTCTTATTTCCATTTCCATTTATCACTTGACTTGTCATATGTCAAATTTTCCTAGTTTAATAATGCTCATCATTTTCTGAATTTCCTAAAGTTCACCAAAATTCTAATTTAACACTTTATACTCTCCAAATTGGTTTCCAACATATAACTAAACCACAATTCCTAACAAAATCATATATCACATATTTAAATCAATTATACCTGGAAATGTCAATGAATGCATGTACATTTATTTTAATGTGCAAAATTTCAACAATCACGTGTATGTGTATGCCATAATATGTATGAACATGAAATACACTTTCTAATCTCTCAGTAACTCTTATATATACTATTTTACCCTCAACATGGGTAACGGGATGTTACACATTCATCCATATGTAGAATGGCTACGTTCACCTTCATTTTCTCCGGAGTCTAGTATAACTAAAAAAACTATTCACAACGATACAACCACAGCTTGACGTTGTCCCTATCAAACGAAGGAAATTCAATTATGCTCAACCTCGTTGACATAACTTTCCCTTCCTTTTTCGTGTTGCATCTGGTTGTTTTAAGGTGCATGATCTGTTATACTGCTTCCTTCCCCCTGTTTCAATAGTTCTGGAAAAAGCGTCATTCTTAACTCCCACATATCTTTTTCCAATTTCTTTGTTCTATTTTGCACCTCCAATAGACTTCTATCTTGCATTTCTAGAACCAGTCGTTCATGTTGACTCTATGCTTCTATGAATAGTTTCTCACTCTGATCCTATGCTTCCATGAGTCCCTTCAAGGTATCTTCCAACCTTTGAAACTCCGCTTCTCTAGTCCCTTCTGCCATTGTCTGTCCTAAATCATCTGCTTTGATACCAAATTGTTGATAAAATTAATCCTTCATTCAACCACAACACACACGAGGTCTTCGAATAACAGAAATTGGTTATAAAGAAAGAGAGAGAGAAAGAGTTATAGAGAAAGACATAGAGAAAGAGAAAAGGATATCGTTCTTTCACAAACATGTTGTACACTGTGTTGGGGACATACTTTAATACATTTTGCAAGTCATCCCCTATACTTGAGTATAGACGTGGTTCTCTAGTCTTATTCTAAACATTGCATATAATACTAACTAATATTCTGGACCTTCTGCATTCTTGCTAATGCTCCTTCATCTTCAACAACCTTCATAACACATATGCTCTTGCTAGAAAACAAGAGGCAATAGTTACTACCAGCTAGGGCAGACAATAGGAACTAGTGTGAATCCCTCGTACAAAAGAGGAAACTCTGCGACCTCTCCCTCTTGTAATAATTAGGAAGGAGGTCCACTTCCAACACCAGGATTCCAGGTCAACATTAGTAAATTGAGCCACAATAGAAATTTGAGGGCCACAAAATGGTTGAATAGCTGAGACTTTAATGAAAAAAAAGCCAAGGGGTTGTGTTTTTGGTGTGTCAATAAATATATGCCCAGGCATAAATGTAAGAAGAGGAAATTTCAGCTATATATGGTAGAGGGCAAGACTTGCTTTCCAGACAAGGGGGAAACTATTAAGGAAAAAGAAGAGAGGGAACTAGACAGGCCTGAGGTATCATTGGAGGTGATGTGGGGACTAAGGGATCAAGAGGAGTTCAAGCAAATAAAGGTGAATAGTAATTATCAAAAGAAACTACTGCATATTCTCATAAATGGCAGAAGTACCTAGAACTTACTCGAAAAAGGATTGATTATGAAAGGAAACACGGAAGTTGTGGATATCTTGATGCTAAACATCACTATGGATGGAGGTTTGAAGATTAAAAGCCACCAAATCTACAAAGACTTCAACTAGAAAATACAAAGGTTGGGTTTCACCATTGAGGTGCTCTCCATTAATCTGGAAGGGTGTGATATGGTTTTAGGTGTACAGTGGTTTGTAAAAATGAATGATGTACTTTTTAACTTCCGAGAGTGAACGATGTAGTTCTAATAGGATGGAATGTTGGATTGGAAAAAGAAAGCATGCTATATTTGGAGAAATGGTAGATTTCAAAACTTTTAAGAAATCAATCTTCCAGTGGAAGCAAAAAACCCAAATCATCATGCAAATCCATATATGATATGGTATAAGGATAATGAAAGCATAAACAAGATGAAGAGCATTAGCGACTCCTTCGCTACAGCTTTAAATCCTCGCTGCGCTATCCTCTCCTACTTCTTGTATCCAAATCCTTTGCTATTGAATCTTTTCCTTTAGCAATCTATCTTCTCCTTGTTGTTGTATCCTTAAACAATTTGATTTACCTCTTGTTCTTC